>JBCAUI010207972.1:0-16862 GCA_038406195.1 Haplosyllis anthogorgicola
CCAAAATTTTCTTCATTTTCATGCAGTTTTTCTCGATTTTTGGGCGAAAATAGGTGAAAATTGGGTTGGCGCCTCCCTATGGGCCTGGCACCCCACCTGTACAGGAGATCCTGGATCCGCCAATGTTTCAAGTACCACGCAACAAAATATTGCTGCTATAAAGGCATACATGCACGCACGCACACACAAGCACACACACATAAAGCAGTTGTAATTTTGTTGTCTTGTCTTGTTCTATGTATTAATAATTTTTGATAATACACTGCTCCCCAGATATATCAATATCGCTTATATCGATATCCTGCTTATATCGATACTTTTTTCCGCACCAAATTAATAGACCCTCATGTGAATTGTTCCGCTTATATCGATATCCCGCTTATATCGATGCTACTTTTCCCGCACCAAAAATATCGATATATCCGGGGACAAGTGTACTTGAAATTCGAACTCTTGTAAAATGCACTGATTGACTGAGACCGACTTTTTTGATCACAACACGTGTGTGACGATTATTTAATTAGAATGCGATGGTGAATTATACTATAGTAAAAGAACAGATAAACCGAAAGGGCGCTTTGACACAACAACAAATGACATTTTTTCTTTCCCTTCTGCCCGGTTTTTCTCTTCCGATTTTACTGTCGATAATGGTATTAAATTTCTGAGCAACTTGAAGATGTTATCGCGTAAACACGATGACCTAAGCAACACGTGATTCTGTTGTGAGACGAAACAAAAACCAAAAAGGAAGTTGTTGAAATTAGGAAGTTTAAAAAGAGAAAATAAATGTGTTCAATTGAGGAAAGATAGTTGCGAACTAAGGCACGTAGCTACACCAACGTTCAAATAATTGAGACAAGGCTTGGACATAAATGGTGCAAGAGTATGAAACTAACTAATTGCAATTCGAGAAACCTTCACCAGAGAAACCCACCGTTTGCAAACTGCTGTAATATGACATCACGCGCTGGCAGCCAGGCTCGCAGATTCTCAAGGAAAATTCTTAGTTTTAAGTGTTTTAAGCGCAAATTAATGATGTAAATACGAAAATAATTATTTATTATCTGATATCGATGTATTGGACATTGCTGAACACTATAAAGTTACCGTCGAAGACACAAGAAGAAGGAATTCCAGTGCCAGATGAAGAAAGGAAATTATTTGTACATCTGTTCGGTGAATGGATGCCCAGGTGGTGTGTTATTATGACGTCATCACCGGGTATACATTCATCCGGGTATGGTACATCATGACATCACAGTGCAGCATGACGTTACAAAAAGGAATGGTGGAAAGGAATCAGCGCCATCGTCAATGCTCTATCAGGCAGAGGAAGAAATTTGTCTACAATTGTAGCCCGAGTTACTGGAATAGCAATCGGGTTCTGTATTCATCTCAATGCTACATAGGGTTGCAGGGGAGATGATGAGGGTATGGGGAGCAATAGAATAAACAACACAATGACCAACAATTGAAAAGCTCAGAAAGTTAGGTTGTTGAAGAAGTATTGGGGTGGTAGTAACGGTGTCAAATTAAAATAATCAAAGCAATAAATTAATCAATGCATTTTTTCTGTGTACTTGCAGATCGCTGATCTCATATAGTGACCACTTCACCGCTTCCGATGACGTCACAAAGACCTATGATGTCATCACAACCGGTGTAGTGTCAACTACGAAGGAACTTCCGGTCCAGAATCCCGCATGAAAATCGTCTGCAACTCAACAGTCCAGCAGTTTGAGGTACTACACCAGCTACTTTGGCACGACGCACATTCCATAGACAACATATCCTCTTCCTATCCACATGTCATCATATCATTAACACCACCAAATCATGTAACATCTCAGGACACAGTATTGAAGGAAAGCTTGACGTCACAGTACACCTCTACTCCACAGCCAGCCAGCCAGCACCGTCACGTTATTACGTCACACCATGATGATGTCACACTGCGTTCACGCACCCTAGCCTACGCAACTTTCTAGTCTACATGACGCAAACTTTTGGGAAGTGCCGACTCAATAAAAATTGAGGATGACGTAGTCCCATTCTGATCTCAAATAGACTGATTTAAAAATTGTATCTAAAATGAAATTATCTGATTTAATTAATTAATAGCAATCACTATACTTATTATACCTCATCTTTTGCTTCGAATGAAAGTGCCCTTGTATGAAAGTGTCTTATTTAAATGACTGACATGTCTCTTTGGCAAAACCTTCAGTGCTTAAAACAATCATGTTGCCCCCCCCCCGTGTGTACGTAAGTGTGTGTAAATTTGTCAGTATGTGTCCCTAATGTAATGATTCTTCTAGTTAACTTTTTACATGTTCAGCATGTTTGAAGAACGTCATCCTGAGTCCTTGCTCAAATTGTAGAAACAAAGCGTGTGGACATTGTAAAGTTTTCTCTAAGTCACTGTGGCATTAATTCTGTGTAGAATTTCTTTTATTCAACACTTTTGTATTGCACAGCTATGGAACCAAAATCGAAGGTCTTCCTTCAAACAAGGAGGTGTTGTGTGCTTTAATAGTGTAGTTGCCTCTATTTTTTGCTAGAGCTTTTTAATAAATGGGCTTTTCGAATTTTCAACTAGATTCCTTTCCCTTTGACATCTACTTCGCAGCTTACACGAGCTAGACTTGCTACGTTTGTACAAAGATTATATCCCTAAATGAATCCAAATCAGGAGTTGAGCTCTATGTGTTTTACGGGTGATGTATGTGTGTGTATGCCAGCCTGTTTGCGTGTGTGCATAGGGATGTGCGTGCGTGTTTGCGTGCGTGCATGTATGTATGTGTGCTTGTAATCTGAATTTTAAGAAAGGCTTTCATGTGGTCATAATATTCCTTACACTATCCCTCCAGATAGGTCAGTGTAGTGGCCCCATCTAGTGTGTAGGACAGTAAGCTTACACAAAGCTATAATTGTTGTATAATGTTTTAAAAGTTCAATTGTATGAATGGAAATGTATGAATGGGAACTGCTGTGCTGTGTAGCAATCATAACTGTAATCAAATAGCAACTTCAAATATTAATACTTACTACAGGGTTACATTTGAGCAGTTGATCTATTCCTAGAATAATTTACTTTCACATTCAGTATGGTTTAAGGGACCAGTTAAAGCTATGCCAACAGTTCAATATAATTTCATTATTATTATTCCTGCTTATTAATCTTACATTGTGCTATACTTAGCTATTACATATTCTTTGTAAGCACAATACATATGGTGGTATGACTGCTTGCACAGGTATTATATTGTATATTGTCAAAAGTGTATCCGAAGCATTACAAGGTATTTGACTCTTTGGTAACTAAGTTGTACCAGAACTTGCAGATTGAATGAACTGATATTATACTTTATTTTAAATACATGTATTAAATTATTTAAATATATAGTACTCATGCACTTTATACAAATTAAATACAGAATTAAATTAAGTTTTGGTAACATTGAAGTTTTGGCAAGTTTCTATGAAACAAATTTATATACAATAAAATCTGCATTGGGCGAACTACCCATTATTCATGGCAGTAGTTCGCCCAATGGGTAGTACGCCCAATGCAGATCTTACTGTATTTATTGAAAAACATTGTATTCTGACTGCTATGACTTAGTTCACTACTCTGTAGAAGTATTTCTTTTAATTTTACTCTCTTCGTTTACAAATGAAGTGTTCACGATAACGATTATTAGTCGTACAGATAATTTGTAAATATTTTGGTGAGATTAAACTGGTGATTTAGATTTGTGATAACAACCTTGACTGTAAGCATATGGTGATTGTTCATGAGCGAATTTTACAAGAATTATTTTTATAGGATTCCTTTTAAATTTAAAATGACATTTAAATTCAGCTTGATGTATTAAAAAGTATTAGGTTTTATCCCATAACAATATCCACATGTAGAATGTTCATATTTGTATCATAGATATCTTATACATTTGCTACATATTGTTTTTTGATATATTAGCATAGACAGTGATCTCTGTGAATTTAAAGGCCAAATTTTCATATCCAAGTGTATCATAGCAAACGAGTTGCCATGGAAATGATTTGAAAACCATAATTGTTTTCTGTGGTAACTGAAACATGTAAAGTTTTGTCTGGTAGATATCAATGAAATACAGAATATTCATTACCATAAAGACTACAAATCAAAACCAAAATTTTACCAAGAAATAACTTGCATGTGAGAGTTATAAATATTCCATACATTAAAATTCCACTGATTAAAACGTCAATTAAAATGAAACGGTACTGAATATTCTAAGATTTAATTAGAGCATTGGCTGGTAAAAGGAACATGATATAGTTCATTGATGTATTTGTTTATATTTATTTGATAAACACTTACAATTGCTTTTAATCTTGTAAAATTAAGCGGTCAATTACGAAGGTGTTGCTGAAGTAAGATAAAAATGTAGAATGAAGAAAATGTAAGAACATCTTAATTTAAATTAGTATTGTACTAACCAATTCCAACTGAGGATGGCTTTTGAATTGTATTTTAAATTGCAAGTCATAGTATGGCAATTAGTAGGCACTTAGCCACAAAGCTTGTTTTCTTTGTGGCAATGCGCAATCGAAAAACATATGCTTGCAATGACTTTGTTGTTGTAATGTAACAAACCGGGCTTTTTTTTGTTACTTAAGAGTGGCCTTTGTTTTTCAAAAGAAACATATTTATTGTAATAATCAGATTATCTCAGGCGTTGTCTTGGTGATGAGTGATATTTTGTCAATTTGCAATTTTCTTTAAGCAGTTGCTACTGGTAACCAAGAAACCTAAAATTGGTCGCCATGATAACTGCAGGTTAAGGTATTTCTTCACTGCTTCTAAATTGTAGTATATGAGACTTCTAATTTGTAAGGAATGGATGAAATTCATATGTGCCATGAAATGTAAAATACAAAATGTGCTTTTTCTTGTGCTAATCTTAGTAAAGTGTTGAAATCAGGGGTTTGTTCCAAGTTGAATTTTCCATTTACTAGGTTACTACTAAGTTGATTGCCATTCGGTACAGAAAGAGACAATTATATGTTTTAAAAAAAATCAAAATCCATTGTAGGATATCAGTTGATTTGTTATTGCAATTACATTGCAATTAGCTATGCTTGCATTTGATAATTTATGCAAAGCTGGTATATTGTTGGTTTGCACTTGTACCTGCAAATGGCATTTGATTATGCTAATGAGTGGATTATGCATGCAAAATTATGCACGACTGTAGCCACTGCGCTCCTCATACTGCTTATAGGAGGGGCCTTCGGTGGGAGTGGCCTGTTATGTTAATTAGTGGGCGTGGCCTGTAGTGTTGTGTCTGTGTTCATTGGTTTATACCAATCTGGGTTGTGAGTTCTGTTGCTCCTCAATACATATATGTCATTAGGAAATCATATTTTCTGTTAATTTGTACCTCTTTCAGTATGGAATGGCAAACATTACTTAAACAATAATCATTTTAGGATATGTATTTAAATGAAACATTAGGCTTCTCCTGCCTTTGTTGAATTGAAGGCAAATCAGCTGAGACTTATGTTGGAAAAGAAATCAACTTAAAAACTTGAGATTGTGTTGGTATGAACTCTGATTTGTTTGTTTTGTTGTGTACATCTTTGCTTGTGTGTTCAAATGTGTTAACATTTCAGTCCTATTTGAATGTCAAACCTAGAAAATGCTTGTTGTCTTTCACAACAAAAAAATTAACCAGTACCACTATGTGCTTATAATATTATTCCTAGTGTGTGCTTTTAGCTCTGCTTAAGGATGACGTCATTTTTATTTATGACGTCACATCCAATTGCACTGATTCTTGGTGCTACACGTGGTCATGTGACCAAAGTACTAGATTCTGTCCAAATTCAAAATCAAATTTGGCAACAATTTGGCTTTGGTCACCTTTGGTGCTAGTTAGAAAATATTCACCTAACCATTGAATTCATTTTCTGACAAGTCTCAAATTGGTGCTAAAACGAAA
Organism: Haplosyllis anthogorgicola; assembly: GCA_038406195.1. NCBI lineage: Eukaryota > Metazoa > Annelida > Polychaeta > Phyllodocida > Syllidae > Haplosyllis > Haplosyllis anthogorgicola. The sequence goes on from JBCAUI010207972.1 coordinate 5,994, forward strand.
AAAGTAACAATGAGTAAGAAAATAACCAAATTAACAAAAATTAGAGACCCAACCGCGTGTAGGCAACTCTAGTAAATACACCCGATGTGTGGTTTTATAAAATGTATTCAATAAAGCTTTGTCTTCGACATGGACTACATGTGTGTCAATTCAATGAGTATCAATTGTCAGGTAGTTCTAACAGGGTAAATTCGTTCTAATTTGCCTTCAGTGCAATGTACAGTTTAAACCAGGTAGCATTCTTACATGTTTGTGTGCTTCTATACTTGTAAAGATCAGTGTCGAGATACTTACTACTCAGTGCATGTAAGATCAGTGTTAAAAGAAACCACATATTAAGATACTGTTAAGTCCTTGTTAGATGTTAAGAAATTCCACGCACACGTCAAAGTGGATGTCCTCCATATATAGGCGGGGAATTCATTTGACAGAAGCTGGCAATGTTGGTCAACTGTAGAGCGCACAAATTTGTACATAGCATTTTACCATTGTTACACCATTGGACACATTGTAGTCTCCCTCTACATCACCAATGACATTTAACTTTCTTTGCATGTTTAGGTCAGTCAGTCAGCCTTTTAGCCCCATCTTTACGAAAAGTCTAACTGTATGCTTTGCTCTAGCTAGCTACAGGCACATTATGTGCCACTTTTGCTAATATTTATAAATGTAGTTTTATTATTCTTACACTTTCATGTGTGTAATTATTATTATCACCAATTGTAAACTTGTGTGACTGATCTGTCAATTGTAAACTTGTGTGACTGATCTGTGTGAAGCCAACGGAATGTGCTTTATATGTAAATGAACATTCAAAACCAACCGGAAAGAAAGGATTTGTTTTTCAACCCAAACTTTGAAAAATATACATACTAATCAGTGCATGTTCAATACACTTACTAATTAACTGCAATATGAATTCTAAATGTGCCATATATTTTGTATATATGGTATTTTGGCTTTTCGCAACATTCATGTTCTTTTATGTTTAATCTAGTAACTCACGTAGGTATTGTATTTCACGCATTTTATTGTTTTTGGATTTGTTTGGAAATTGTCGTGCCATATATCTAACACTGGATAGGAAATGCATCATTAGTAACCATTATATTTTGTACACAAACAATTAAACAACCATTAATGCGAATCGAAATCATCCCCTGCAATCAAATGTCAACTCAATAACAGAGCGAAGTATACTTCACTTTGAAAACAAAAGAAATTCAAATTGCTGATCATGCTAATAGCACAACATGGATTTCCATGGTGATCAAACTTAAAGTTCTTCATATGTGCTTTCATAGTGATATTTCGAAACTTGTGAATGAGATGAATTTGCATGCTATTAAATAAGATTGATACTTTGTAAAATTAAGACTGATATTTTGTAACTTGGGACTCAAAACAAACTATAAATTGGATAGTTTTTGTGTAAGATTTGATTGTTCCTACTGGAGTATCTACTTCCATAACTGAGTACACAAGGCTTACATCACTGCCATGTTACATAGTGTGTAGTCTTCTATTATGAATATTGTCAACTGTTGTGTAATAACATGTCCATGTGCTGCTATATTATAATCAGTCTAAGCATTAAGCAAGTGTAATATGTTAATTGTAATTATGGTAATTGGTTAGTACAATACTAATTATTCTTATTTAATTTATTGGATAAACTAAACGGGAAACATCAATGGAAACAAACGTGTAACATTCCATCTTTGTAAAATGAAACATCACGAAATAAACAGAAACAAACTAAAATGTGTTATTTATTCCTTAGGACAGCGAAATTTGAAATTTCAAATAACAGTGCATGACGACCTTTAAAATATCCCAAGTCCACTATTGTGAAAATAGTACTAAAATAAAAAAACCCAAAAAACCAAAATCCCAGTTTTAGTTTACATCTTCATTAAATAGAATAGAATAGAAATAAGAGTGAATAACATAGCCTCTTCGAACTCTTTATTTCTCGCTGCAACATAGGCGGACGCTCCTCACTGTACCTAAACAAAGAATAAAACTAAACTAAAGTACGAATAACTAAAAAATTCATTGAGAAAACATTTAAAACTTTGTCTCAATAAAATGACAATGCTGTCTCAATAAAATGACAATTAGTAAACAAGACAACAGGTAAATTGTGAAACTATGGAGATTATTTTGTCAGGTATTTTCTTTACTCATTTCCCTAAATAGCGTTTGTAATGTATCGTACACAAGTCGTAATCCACTCTAGCTTTAACACTTTAGTCCAAAACAGAGGGTACCAGTAACCCCAAATACAAACGTATCTCCAGTCGACAATTAAAAATAAGGTCGTGTGTTCTGTCCCTGAGAAAACAATTACAATTTGCGATGACATAACAGATGGTTCTAAGGTTTGCTTTCACTGACAACTTCTTGGCGTGACTGGTTTGAATTGCATTTTTCCCTGATGGATGCGGGAGTGGGAGTTGGAGTTAGGTTTTGGATGGAGCATTGTCTAAAACAACAGTGGCAAAGATGCACATTTGGGTTATGTTACGTAAAGATACTAAAGTGCACTATGCCATCACAACAAGAGGGAAATATGAAAATAGAACGTTCAATTCTAAATCAGTATTGACCAATTTATGGTTCATGAATCAAGGCAACAGGGCCGTAGGGTATGGAAATTAAAGTAAAATCATTGGCGGATCCAGGATTGAGAACTACTTTACTTAGGCTTATTGTAGTATTCTTCACCTTTCAAAATTTAACACTCCTCAAATTGTCACGAGATCCTGGATTTCTCGTTTGAGGGATCAATTTCTGTACTATTTGACGATTTCCGATAATGTTCACTCCAGGAGTAAATTTGAGGCGTTTGTCTCTGAACGCTTCAAATGCCTTAAACGCCTCAAATTTACTCCTCAGGGACAAACGCCTCAAGTTTGTCCCTGAACTTTAGAACCCCTCTTAGATCAAGGAAAAAGACAAGAAGCTTGTTCCATAATTTGACAGCTCAGATCAGACGGAAACCAACAAACGAACCTGCACTATATTTTGTACGACGTAGATAACAGCAGTACAAGACGTTGAACTTTTATCGCATTCATTGTTACACGGACGGTGGTTGGTTGCACACGTACAGCAGCGTTGTCTAAGAATCGACCGTAAAGAAACGTCTCAACCACACACAAGATGATGAGAATACAGGTAATGAATGATACATCAACTGGTTAATTTACTGCAAATGTAATGGTCGCTTTTTTCTAGGTTCGTATTTAGAACAAGACCTGGAGTCAAAAACAGTTATGTTGCCTTGAGGTTTTAGAACGCATTTTATTGCCTGGTTCATTAACATTCGTGTAAATGTACTTTTTAATTGAGCATATGTAATTAAATTATTACATATGATGTACCTAAATCTCAATTGACCTCAGTTAATCATTTCTAAGTTTTGTTTATTTAATCATTTCTTTATTGTGTGTGTTTTTTTTAATTCAGCAAAATCCGTGGCTAAAATATTAACCTGCCACTCTAACAATAGTTTTGTCACATAAGGGGGAGAAAGTTTATTTGTAATTTTCACACTATTCAGCTGGTTACACATTGACAAAAGAACCTACAGGTTATTTGTTATTCAAATCATTGACAACAAAAGTGAAGTACGAAGAATTTAGTCAACATGTGAAACATTTTTCAAAAATTAATCAACGTTTGAGAGCAAAATAATGCTAATTGTGATGGAATACGGTAATTGTTATCTTTTATCAGCATCACAGCCTGAAATTCTATTGCTTCAAAACAAACAACAGATTTTCATCTTCTCGTAAACAAACTTTTCGGATTTTGCTTTCCGGTTGTGACAAGACTAATTCATTTTTTTTCTTTCTCTTTGTCTTTGAATCTGGCAATTGTTTGTTGGACGTGGTTTTTACTGTGTGTCTCCTTTCCAGGATGCCGATAGATAGTTAGGCGGTTAGTTCTGGTTTCAACTGCCAAGCGACACAAGTAGATATTATATTTATTAGTTTATATCATCCTAGTTCAAAGTTCCCTTTGCAAACAAACAACATTTTTCCTACTCCAAAAAATCTATGTATAAAATATAAAATAACGTGACTTAAATCATGAACTCCTTAGTGACGATCCTTAAATCTATTTTTGGAGATAATCGCAAAATATTGAAAAACTACCCCAAACCGGTTAAATTTGAAAGCGCAGAAAGCACGGAAAGATTGCGCTGAATAAAGTGAAAAAAAACCTGTTTCACTCCGAAACAGTGTTACACAACGTGCAAATATCACATCAAATTAATTGCGCCTACAACTTCAGCCTGTCCAAAATATCTGTTGCATAATTCATAAATAAAATTTAAAAAGAAAAAAAACTGAAAAAAACGGAATAAAATAAAATATACAGACAAGTGAACGAAGGAAATTTTCAAAATGTCAATTTTACAACAAAGTCGTCAACCTGTTCGTATTTTTCAGTGCGTTACAAGGTTTATCGCGTCCAGTTTCGGGAGAAACAGCGCGTCATTGAGAGGGCGCCACTGCGCCTGTTTGTACTCCACCGCTGCAGGAGGGCAGCACGAGTCCAGGCTCATCAAGAACCAGGCGTACTCTAACGGGAAATGGATAAATGCTTACGATGGCAAGACGTTTAGTGGTACGTACACTGTCTACCGTATTCACCCTAATTATGGCACCCACTCCTTGTGACAAAAATCACTTACAGTGTAAAGTCAACTGATTTTGTGCTTTCACCAGCCAAAAGAAGAGATTTTCAATGTTAATATTTTAAGTCATATTAGTAGGGAAATGAATGAACTGGACAGGTGAATTTGGAATTTTTGACATTTCGATTGTGGCCCAGAGGTGGAGCATGGGTGGGATTTGGGCGAATAGTTTTTGAGACGAAGAGTGTTAAGAAATGATACTTATTTTCACAAATTGACACAATTAACCTGAATTCTTGAATTTATAAATTGTAAATCAACACTTAAAATTCACTGTAATTTCAGTGATAGATCCAGGCAAACAGACAGAGATAACCAGAGTACCTGACATGGGGCCACAAGAAACAACAGAGGCTATCGTAGCAGCGAAAGAAGCGTACAAATCGTGGAGCAAAGTTCCCGCGAGAGTAAGTCATTCAGTTCCTCCTTTGGTGAAAGAAATTCTTCCTACTCATGAATACAGTAAAAATGTCATGGTGAATTTGGTAAACCATCTTGGAGGGGAGGGGTCGTCTGACAGCCAGTTTTGAGCTCATAGATGATTTTGCTTCCCGATAGTTTAAAGTCTATCGATGCATGCGCGATAGACTAAAATTCAGTTCAAATGACCTTGTCTTGAGAGACACCCTGCCTTACACGACAATTTGGGTAGAAAAAGTTGGGTGTTGCTCAAGACAGGTTCTATTGTATAAATATATTAGCTTCTGTCTACTGTTTCTTCCCGTTGCATTTCCTTCAGGACAGAGCAGCTCTTCTGATGAAGTGGAGGGAAAACATTTTGAACAACAAAGAAGAAATTGCGAAGATAATTACCCTGGAAGCTGTAAGTTAATTTTAAAATTACTTTGAATCGTCTATTGAATACTATTAAACCGAGCCAAACAGATTTCCACAATGGCTCCATTGCTACAAAAATAATGCGCTATGAATGCAGTCATCTCACCATCACATGGTGATTATCGTGATGATATGTTGGACTTCCCTGTTTTAAGCTAATGTATATGTTTTGTATTCTGATGCAGTGGCTCATAAAAGAATTTTTGTACACTGGCTTCAAAAAGGAACCATGACAGTAACCATAACAAACCTGAAAACAATATTTTCAAGAAAAAATTGATTAATTTAATCGAATATTTTCCAGGGTAAGGCTCTCGCAGAATCTCGCGGTGAGATCGCGTACGGAGCTGATTTCATACAGTGGTACGCGGAGGAGTGCCGACGCACATACGGAGAAGTAGTCCCGTCACCTCAAGAATCTAAGAAAATATTCATGCTCAGACATCCTGTTGGAGTTTCCGCTCAGATTACTCCAGTACGTTATGATTTACTTTCGGTACTTACAGTCATACAATATGTCACAGTGACAAATTACCAACTAGCTGCAAAAATATGGATTCAGTAGGGAACAGGAAATTCCCAGCACACCATCTCATAACCTTGTACTCTGCTGTTTGACATAAAAGTACTTGAAACCAAATGCATTGATGGGTTCAGGAATAATTTTTGGCTGATTTAAATAATATTTGAAGCTTGGTATGCGTGTCAATACGTCGCATAAAATCATTGGCGGATCTAGGGGGACGCAGGAGGCGCCGTAAGGGAAATCCTGGATCCGCCAATGTAAAATGATTCTGTTGCTGAATGACCCCAAATTAATGCAATATTCTTACTCATCTGAATAATCCAGGAACATCCTGTCTGGTCCAATTTAATGTCTACTTGTCAGCACTGGTAATATAAATTGAAATTTTAAATCAGTGGCTTCCAATGTCACTTTTAGTAGCTTTACCAGCAGAGAAAGAAAGTGTAGCTTGTATTTATCGCCCGTCAGTTGCTGCCACAGTTGCAGGGCGGCAGAAAGTTTCTATGCATTACAATTGCAGTTCAGCACGCCATATCACTTTTTACTTTTAAATTGCCCTTTACAAAATACACTGACCGTGTTCATATCTAAACTTCAAAATCACAACTAAATTTTCTTGACAGTGGAACTTCCCGGCCTCCATGTTGTGCAGGAAGGCGGCCCCGGCGATGGCGGCCGGGTGCACCGTCGTCATAAAACCCGCGGAGGACACGCCGCTCTCCGCGCTGGCCTTGGGGCAGGTTAGAAATTTCTTTCGCTCTTGGGGGAAACAGTTGCAAATCTCAGTTGCAAATCCAGGACCATTATTACCCTTTTAAAACTACCCGCAAATAAGATATCATGTGAATGGACTAGGACTTAGTTTAAAATTATTATCACTTACAAATTCAAGATGAAATACTATTCATACTAATCACAAATTAACTCTGTGCCATCAATAGCACAGCCTGGGAAATATGTCGCTTCTAAATGTTCCCAAATTGATATAAATTTCAGAAATATTACAGTTTTTACATAATTTTGGCTTCAACCACTATATTTAGTTCAAGTAGAAAGGGTGAAATATCAAAGTGCTATTTTCGTATACGTTCAACAAAAATAATGTTATAAACTTCGTAAGTATTTGCTCACTTTCTGCTAGATGGTTCTAATTGCATAGCTATATTTTGCACAGCTATATTTTGTTTCTACCGTACAGTTAGCAGAAGACATAGGAATACCACCTGGAGTTTTTAACGTCATCACCGCATCACGTGACCACGCAGGTTCCGTGGGTAAAACTCTATGTGAGAGCCATCTGGTGAGAAATATCTCATTTACAGGATCTACTCATGTTGGTAAGGTAAGTGAAACTGAAAATGAATCCATAATCTGTAGGGGACGAAGTATTATTGCCCGTCAGGTGCTGCCATCATTGAGATGCCGTAGAAATTCCTACACTTCAGCATTGCAGTTCAGTACAACATCAAAAATATTTGCCGTAAAATTGCGTTCAATGACATACACTTTATTCCCTGCTGCAAGACTAAAATTACCTAACTGAATCTTCTTTTGGTGGTAGTAACAATCTTGACAAGATGTAAGCGGTTGCGAAGCAACGATAAACCTGAAGCTTAAAGGACTTTTCATAAAAATCACAAGATGACGTAATTCAGACTAGATTTTGAAGGTCATGATTAGTATTTCATCTTGAATTTGTAAGTGATAATAATTTTAAACTAAGTACAAGTACATTCACATGATTTCTAGTCTCACATATAATGACCACATTATCAACGAAACTTCCGTTGATAATGTGGTCATTACATGGCAAAATTTTTGCCAGTATCTTAGAAATAATTTGACTCTTTCTGTATTTGATCAGAAACTTTTAGAACAAAGTGTTAGTACCGTGAAGAGACTGTCCATGGAGCTGGGAGGGAACGGTCCGTGTATGGTTTTTGACTCTGCTGATCTACAGAGGGCGGTGCAGGGAGCCTTTGTGGGCAAGTTCAGAAATGGTGGTCAGGTATGATAGCTTGTTCACAACACAACTTTGTGATCACAAATGAGAGCTGCATCAGACTTGGCTAAATTAAATAAATTTCTGTTTAGCGGAAAGGGGACGTTTCATTTGATTGCGGTAAATGGAGACAGCATCCATTAAATTGATGTCTAATAATGCTGAAACATTTAAAGAGATGGCAGAGACCTATAACGGGAATCCGGTATTTTGCCTAGACACAAACCGAAGATCATATAGCCGCCTGATACTGTAATTATCAAAAGCAGATAATGTACCACTAATACAATAATTTATTTCTTACGGCTTCATTTTTCACACAATAGAATTTACCATTGTGTTTTTATTCTAACATCATCTCAGCGTTAGTATCATTTATTAAAGACGTCATGATTTCTTCCATCGCTATTCTTACATATTGTTCACGCTTTGATTTACAGGCTTGCATTGGTATCAACAGAATATTAGTCCAAGACGGTATTTATGACAAGTTTCTCTCAGAATACACCAAACTCGTATCAGAGATCAAGGTTGGATATGGTATGGATGAGGGTGTTACTTTAGGACCATTGGTTAGTGACAGGTCAATAACTAAGGTAAGATTTTTACAACCGTTTTCCACTCTTCACAATAGAACGAAATGAAGCAAAATTGACAAGTGTAGCAAATAACCTAAACGATTTAAGAGGTTTATTTTACGGTCACTGGTACCCTCTGTCTCGGACTTTCAGTGACCCTAAGGTTAGTGTGTGTTTTTTGACTGATTTAAAGCTCTGCTTAAAAGCAGTCTATGGAATCGGTCATGTTACATGCATTTTTGCTGAAATGGCACACTTCCAATTGACTAATTGACCTTGGACCAATTTTCATATGTTGTCAAAAATGTTCAATTAAATTATACTTTTGTCAGAATAAAAAAAAATTAGGTCATTTTTTATCACAGATTATGTGGTATGTAAGTCACATTTTGGGCTAATGCATCTGTATTCAGTGGAACTGTCACTGTTGAAACACTTTAAAATTGTGTATTCAGGTAACAATTAATTTTATTTTTGTCAGAATTTGTAAAAAGTTATCCGTTAATTTTTGGCAGCATTTTAAAAATCTGAAGAGTCTCACACCAGCAGTCATTTTTGTGTGACCTACTTTTTTAGACATGCATATAGGACATGTAGACATAGAGTTACAGAATCAGTGTTGATATGTTGACATAAAAATTCTGTTAGGTGACAAAATAGCTGTTTGTAGTTGTTTTTTGGGGAAAAATTAGAATTTGCTACCATTTTAGTGGAAGTGGGTCATTGTGACCTAGTGTCAAAAGAAGGGCACAATAAGTAAGTCACAGTTGTAGGTCAAGGTCATGAGTGTTGTGAGTCATTGTAGGCAAATTTCATGTTTTTAGGCCATGACTTAATTTTTAAGTAGGTCATTGTGATCTAGTTACAAAATTAGGTCACAGTAAGTAGGTCATGGATATAGGTCAAAGATCATAATACTATAGCATAGTTGAAAGTTAATGATAATTTTTACTTTACTCAGAAAATTTCTCAATGCCCTTGAAGTGATTTATTGCATTGTTGACAAGATGTTGTATGTTGAGCATAAACTGGAAGACCTGCCAGTCTTGTAAACAAGTATCATGTGTCTAGGTCATAAATTCAAGTGATATAGTGTGCAGGCAAATTTTCAATATGAGACAATATTAAACAAAAATCACTGTACATGCTGAATATACATGTATGATGTAATGAAGAGTACATGTAATATTAATGGAAAAATCACAAAAATAAGCTTTACAATCAGTCACAGGCGCTATGGGCCTATCTTTTACTCATGTGATTGCCTGTGCTCACTTCTGATTTGCACCTGCTTTCTGTGCAATAGGAATGTACCTTGTATGTGTGTGTTAGCAGACACTCCTCTCCCTTGTCACTTTTAAATGGCGGCAATTTCCCGACCAACTAAATAGACTGTATCTCTTTGTTTTGCAGATAGAACATTTGGTTAAAGATGCCGTGGAGAAGGGCGCTACACTTGTCACAGGAGGCAAGCGACATGAGCTGGGAGGCAATTACTTTTTACCGACGATCTTAGCAGACGTTACGAATAAAATGGAAATATTCCATTCCGAAATATTCGGACCAGTGGCAAGTATTATAAGGTAAACGAAAGCATTTTTTACAGGATTCCCAGTATTGAAATCATAGTAAAAACAAAAAATGTTTATAATCAATTCCTGAAATAGATTTAACCTTGCGACAATAGAATTCCGAGCTGTGTCTTTCACTTGAAAAAATGAATCTATCGATCTCAAATGAAGAGCGGACACTTCATCTGCCGAGTAAATAGTATCTGTGAAATACCATCCGCCAATGGAAATACTAACTTAATATTTGTAATTTGTACATTAAGGTTCAAGACCGAAGAGGAAGCAATAGAAATGGCTAATGATACCTTCTATGGACTTTCTGGTATGCAGACGTAGTCTAACTAAAATAGACAGATCTACTCACTGTTCTCATAAAAACATAGAATTACACCTTATCTGCATTCTCCCTAATTGATTATCACAGTCAATCGATGAAATGGTAATGAATTTCAAAGTAATAGAAATTTACCGTTATGCCATTAACAGTATGATTTTTGTGCCCAAGAGTTTCAAATTGGTACAATTTTCAGGAACTGCTTTTTGCACATGTGAGTTGTGTATTCATTGGCGGAGCCAGGATTTCCCGTATGCCAAAAATCGGCAAAAACTACATGAAAATGAAGAAACTTTTGGCCGTTGGGGGG
>JBCAUI010208083.1:0-16855 GCA_038406195.1 Haplosyllis anthogorgicola
TTCTTGTAGAAATGTGATGATAATTCCCTCATCCAACTAGAAAAATCACTGTAGTTATTAATCTGAGAAGAGCTGTTGACATCTGTTATTCAAATGAATGCTCCCCGACATATGAGACATCTGTAGGAGATATGTAATGCATTGGATTTCCACAATGCACTCTTAAAATGCATGAATTTCTGTGCCCGCAAATTGGCCATGAAGAGAAGTCTTCATGGATGACGACTTTTGAAAAATTGCGGTATCAGAGGAATTCCGTGACGTCATCAAATGGATTCCCCAGAAAAATAAAGATGGCGGCTCATAGTAAGTTTATTTCTGTGATGGGAGATGTTTTCTTGATTTAAAATGTTCTGTTTGCCTTATTTTAGTGTATATGTATACAGAAACATTCCGGTTTGGAAAGAGTTATTGATGCTGTGAATTGTATGGTGCTAGCAAGTCCAGATATTGAGAAATTGACCGATTTCTTGAAATTTTTTCCGTTTGAACGTTTGTGGTTTAAACTCGACAGTTTTGTGTTCAGAATTTTAGATTGTGAAAACAGGTAGAAAATTTAATAATGTGCAACAGATTTGATATGTAACATTTAATATATTGTAAATCATGTGGCATTGAATTTAAATTAGTCAATAGTCAGAAAGCCAAGTTGCCTAGGGCTGTTTGTTTTGAAAATCAGTCATCGAAAGTTAAAACGTGCACAGGTAGACTGCAAGTGTACACATACTGAAAAATGTACAAGCACAAAGGCGAATATTTGAATGAATTAATATAGGGGACAATAAAAAGTGGAATCTGCTTTGACAGGCCTTGTTTTGCACGATAAGACCTGAGATGCAGTAGACTGTGAAGAGAAATAATGCCGCAGACGAATGTTCTGGTTTGGCTAAAAGGAGTTTTTTCTGTATTTTTAAACTGTGTGACGAGAATGTATGTCTCATACGAATAAGATGGATTGTCCGAGACGATGTCTACTGTACAATAAATTAGATAGAAAAGAACCCTTCTTTGCAAGACCACTAACCCGTTGATGACCTCCCAAAATTGGGTGGTCTTCCCAAGAACGGCTTACTGCCACAACCTTGTACATACATGTACATGTATATATGTTTGCAGGTCACAATGAGATGTCTGGTCCAAGAGGTGTAACGGGTGCACAAGATCATTGCAACAAAACCTTCTCAGATTTCAGTCACCATGTTTTATGTCAGGTATGCTATCAGGTGAAGCCTTCTTTACTTATGTTTGGAAGTTCTTTTTTGGGGGGCCACTGATTACCCTGTTTCGGACTTCATGTGACCTTCCCCATGGGTTTTAAATCCAGGGTGGATCTTTTGCCTGCACTCTTACTTGCATATGTTTGAAAGTTAGATGGATCAACGGTGTCGAAAGTGTACGTCGGACACATACGTTGATACTCACAGCACAGTTCAATGAACTAAGAGAAATATTAAGCACGGCTATTGATCACACTTTACCATACATTTCCCAAATTATTTAAACAACTGCTGTTATTATTGAGGTCATTGAACCGGATTTGTTCTTGTGATCACGCAAAGTGGTACACGTTTATCTCCCTGACACTGGTGACTACAGTCATGGGATCCTTTAGTCAGTACCACGACAAATGCAGAAATACGTTCTGCATCGATATCTTTGTGTTCGATAACATGATTATGAATAATTTACATTTGCAATTTCGCAAGTGGAGTGCAAATGAGAAAAATGGAGAGATAAGTGAATAGCAGCTGTCAATTGTGGTGTGCTTTTGATTTCAGGTGAACGTTCAAAGATTCTATGGAGCTTTCTGCGACATAGTTGTAAAAGTGGAAAATTACAGCTTCAAAGCCCACAGATGCATTCTCGCTGCAGGTTTGTATGATACAAATTCGCACATTAGTAAAACGGAACAAACCACGTTTCATTTGTTAGTTATTTTGCTGTGTTACCAACATAGAAAATGTGTGTGTGCCGATATCAATGTAGAACAAACTTAACCTTTAGGGATGCTTTAATTGACAGTCAAAAATGATTAATGATATTAACAAATCGTTTTGGAACAAAATGGAGGTACACTAGAATCAGGCACAAATTTCGTAGCCAAAAACTGTTGCATATTGGTGTGTGTGGAGATTTAGAAAAATTTTCTAGCAAATTCTGAAACACTTTTCATACTACAATCACAGGCAGCCCCAAGTTACAGACAATGTTGTACGATTATCATCAAGAAAGAAGTCATGTTCTGCACTTACGGGGTGTCACGGCCAGTGGATTCAAGTAAGTTCTGTTTTGACTAAAAGAAACTTGCAAAATTGTTTTTAAATCTAAAATCGCACCAGACTTTCAAAAAGGAGCAGTGTTAAATGATGTCTTATTCGTCAAAAAAAATATTTTGTCATTCGGTAGGTGTATTCTGGAGTTTCTGTATACAGGCCATCTCAAGTTTGACGCAAGCCTTTATTCAGAAGTTCTGTCAGCTTCACGAATCCTAGAGCTGCCAGATATTGAACAGGTATGATTTTTTAATTGGTTAACGACACTGGAAAACGTTTCAGTAAAAGCTTTTTTTGTGTGTTTTTACATATTTTTATTGCAACTTGTTTCAGTGAAAGTACACAGTAACCTTTCATTTATGACCATCCTTTGGGGCCAATTTTTATGGTCGTAAACAACACGAGTTAAAATGCACGTTACTTTAAATGGAATGATAGTTTCTGGTCACAAATGACAGGTGATCTTAAACTGACTGAAACAGTCGTTTTCAGGGGAATTTACAAATTGTCTTGTAGGCCTGTATGGAGTTCCAGTTTTACCGTGACATGATGTCTTTGCCAAGTTCCGGTACAGCACTCCCGGGTACACCCTCATCTTCCCATGCTACACCGAGTATCCCATCTGATGAACAAATGTTGCAACCGACATCTCATGTGGGTGTATCAGAGCAGCATCATGTATCAGCCCAGCAATTAACACAACAAAGAGGAGTATCATCGTCACAGTTATCACAACAGACACAGACAAACAGAGTATCAACCCATCCAGTAGAACACTCTACACACCCGTCAAAATTGACCTCAGATTTGATGCATCAGCCACGATTTACAGCACAGGGCTTGCAACAGATGCAAAGCAGTCGATTTTCGAGCTCTACCACTGTTCAACAGGTGGTTCATCATCATGGGTCACAGCCTCACTCCAGCGCTCAACATGGTGCAGATGGTTCCCATGGTCATGCTTCACAGATGCATCCGTCCCAAATTCAGGTAATCTTTTCTGACCCAAAGGTTCATTTTTTTGCAAGTTTAATGTTAAAATCTGGTGTTACAAGAATGGTACCACTTGAATGAAGCAGTGGCATGCGACTTCCAAGAAGTGCCGTTAACTATAGAACATTTTCCAGTACGAGAACGTTTGCAATTTTTAACTTGAAGATGACAACTCACTTTTTTCAGACACAACCACTTGCACCCTCCAACAGTCTGGACATACACTACAGTCCAACATACAAATCACCGCCACCTGGTGGAGGTCATGAGACTCAACCAACCAGTCACAACTTGAGTCACTCTTCAGCCAATCAGCAACCAGGTAATGTAAAGTTCAGTTCCATTTGTTACTTTGGGTTACCAATGTTACACAATATCACGAGAGCCAGCATTTTTACTTAGCTTATTTATTTATTTATTTATTTATTTATTTATTTATTTGTTCTTTTCAGTTCTCAACAAACTTCCAGTCAGCCATTCACATTCCAGTAACACGTCTAGTCTTCCATTATCTCAAAGTCATGTACTAGGGGGTCAAGGCCATTTGTTGCCCGGTCAAGGTCACACAGAGCCAGTTAGCCAACCTCAGACACCTCAACCAATCATGAGTGTTACGCCACCACCAAGTGCAAATCATCCTGCTGGTATGTTAGCCACATGATTCTGATTAGCTCAATTTAAACAATGAAGGTCCGTGTGTGTGAATAATTCATTTAGATCCATCCTGTAAAACTACTGACAACTTTGTTTGCTGCATATTGCAAAGTCCATAACCAGTGGACAGATTCATGTGGTAAAATAAGTAACAAACATATTAAGTGTTCTGAGTTTCATGGTACGTTTAATTTTCCGTTACCAGTGCACCTTTCACAGGACAACATGCCCTGATTCTGTTTCACATTTTCTTCAGCGCACAGTAGTCTTACATTAACGCCAATCTCCACGATGGATACTAATTGTATAGAGGATTACCTGAAGATGATCGAATCCATGCAAAGTGAACAGCAAATACAACAATCAAACTATACGAGTGGCACATCGGCTAAAACGAACCAGGTACTTGTTATAACAGTGCAAACAGTTTATAATTGGACAAACCAAAACGGAACAAAAACAAACACGACTATATTTGTGGGTTAACATGAAGTTGCAATTCTGTTGCATTTTATCTCATCTCAACAAAGTGTGTTCGAAGCAAATGCTAGTTACTTGATACTTTTAAGTTTTTGGCCAACCCTTTTAAGCAAAAGGTGCATGATTGATTCCCTTGTTAGCATGCACAAGTTGGTATTCTTTTAGCTTATGGGCTCAGAGTGACAAAGTTTAGGTTCTAATGATTGCAAAATCACTAATGTGGAGTATCAGTGGTGCAAAGAAATAAGTTAATATAACAATACATTAACGTATTAAATGAAAATTAGTAACATGCAAATAACTCTGTACATTTACATCTTTATTCTAGATACCAAGTTCCCCTGTAACGGATGCGACGTCTGGGAATAATAACCCGTCAGCACCTCTTCCCAAACCCTACCAACACAAGACCCCATCTAGTGGTACACGTAACCCCAAGAAAGATTACATAGCAAGTGCAGACATTGCAGCAGCTTCTTCAGCGAATAGTACTATGTCATCGTCTTCACAGGTATACACTTGTCCCCGAATGATTCGATCTGGGATAAATCGATATCCCTGATAACTCGATTGAAAATTCCACTCCACTATACATTGACTTCCATGTTATTTTATTTGAATAATTCGTTACTCAGCTTGATTTGATCGAAAATTGCATGTCAAATATATTGAATTATCCTGGAACAATGTATTCTCCTGAATCCAATGTGGTAAGGAAAAGAAAATTGAAGACTGTAAATAGAGACATTCCGTTGTAGTGCTAAATGAATACTGGTTAATCATTTAGGAACACTCATTTTGCTCTGACAGTGTACACCATATAACTATTCATATGATGACGTGTCTTTTTTTAGAAGTTCTCTTGAAACAATGCATATCAAGACCAATAATTAAACTTTTGACCTTCCCAGGTCAGTCAGAAAACACTCAGCCTATCTGCATCAGCAAGTGGTGGTGGCCGCAGTCAATATTCTGCAGAGGACGTTCGCAAAACGCTGCTCAGTGTTCTTTCGCAAGAACCGTTTGATGTAGCGAGTGAAAACTCAAGTGTCACCAACGCAAACCAAGGTAACTAACTGTTATATAGACTTTATTTAATCCTTATTGATACATGTTATCATAATACTGACCATCACTCGTGTAAGATACTCGCAGCCTAATTCTCGACTAGTTTTTGTTTTCAGTAGATTGTATTAAAGTCAATCAAACAGCAATATTGAAATGTACACTGTTCATGCGAGTTTTATGTTTTTAGGCTCTCATGGCAACCAGTATACAACACAAAACAGCTTAGCAACCAAAGATACCATTTACCCTCAGCAGCAGGGTAACTATGGCAACAAGTATTATCCTGGTAACACCTCTAGCAACCACAGCAATGTGCCACAAAGACTCAATTTCGACAATATGCCGAATCAGAACAGGTAAGACAAAGACGATTGGCTACAACCAGCATCTTATTTAGACTTTAAGGCTAATAATTTAGAAGTTAGCGGTGGCATTATCCCGTTGGTTGGCCAAATTTTCATAAAAAGGTGAAAGAATTTGAATAGTATGACGTATTGCTTTATTTTTATTTACAGCCACGCATACGCTAATACATCGGTTGACTCAAGCGGTTATGCATCAACCAATCAGTATCCAGGACAGTATGCCAATATGGAGTATTCAAGTCACTACGGCAACATAAACGAGACTAATATAGATAACAACAGTGTGTATTCAGCAAATTCTCCAGCTCAGGTATGTGAAAATTGTAAACCTAACCAAAGTACATCAAAAGGCTATATAAAATGATACAGCAAAACGTGCTCCATCGGCATAGTAGAATCGAATTGTATTCATTAGTTTAGTAATGCACCTCATGAAACAGGCTCCAACTAGAGTGTGCAGTCACATAATTTTGTCACTGAATCCGAATGACCCCTGGTCATGCTAAATTGTAGATTCACGTCTAAATTCATAAGTGGCCATTGTGTTTGGAAACGTAAAAAAAAATTCTCTTTACCATTTAGGCCTTGGGTCCGACTGATGGTCCCTCTGGTAGCAACAGGATGAACTACATGAGCAGTACTGCACTAGCTGCTACATCTGGTGGTAGAAATTCCCAGCAGTACAGTAATCGGGATCAAGAGGCACTCAACATGATCAACTCTTATGCTGTAAATATACAAGACCGGTAAATAGTGATTGCAAAATCATTTATGTGCCTGTTAAAATAATTACATCTTATTAAAATTTGTTCTTCAATATAATAACAGGTGCAGTTTATTTGCCAACATCATGTTTTATTTTGAAAATACATTTTTTCTTTACTGTAGTAGAAAGTGCACACATAATATTCGGTTGTGTGAAGGACATGGCAAGTTTACATTTGACGACATTTTTCTTAAAGTTAAGCTTTGTGTTGAATTACCTGATGTATATTATCAGTGAACTGATCATCAAAACTTAACCAAGAAGACAATGTGTGTGTTTTCTTACTGCAAATTGAGACCCAAATATATAGGGGTCCCATTGCAATTTTTGAGGGTCACTTGTTACAGACTTACTGCACAACGATATTCAAAAACAATATGTAAAGTTTAGTTAATGATCCTGTTGCGAAAATTTTTCACATTTCACCTGTTTTCACACTCATGACACATTTGAATTCAGTCTGAACTTATTGCAGATAACATGCAATGCACTACTTAGATTTCTGGGGTCATTGTATAAAATCAGTGCACTTTTGGTGCAGGTAAAATTTACAGAGAAAAAGCTGATTAACGCATTTCATTAATTACAGATTAAGTCGCCTGAGCCCCGTGGACGATAATATTGCTGCGTCCGCTCTCAGTTCCGACTCTGAGATGGATGACTTAACAATGGAAGCCATCGAATCACTGGCTGAGAAAATGACAGCGAAAGACACGCCCGAGGACAATGTTACTCCCGTACAGGTAATTGTTTTGCTAAAAGTTACCAATTTCATAGGCCATCTCAAGGACTGATGTGTTTTCGAAAGCGGTTTACAATTTTAACCCACAGCGGGGAAGCTCACTTAACCTTGGTCTGATTCAGGCTATAGTCTGGAAACTTTTACTTGCATATCTTAAGCATGAGGAAATGTGATAAAAACTCCCGTGAAGGCATCACTACTTTTTTCTCTCACTGAAGGCCTAGTGTGAAAATTAAACTGTTAAACTGTTAAAGCAGTTGCAAGGAAAGTTTTATAAGTCACTTCTTTGGTCTTCAACAGGGAGAAAGGGATCCATCTCCGGGCAACTTGATGAGTCGATTGTCTCCAATCAGCATTGCTTCGGAACCTCCTCATCAACAGGTAACAAGTTCATGGAGGCACATGAAAATTATGAATTTTTTTTTGGCCAAAAGATCAAAAGATAATTCAGGACATCGCTTCCTGTGTGTTGCTGAGGAGCAATTTCCAAATGTCATGCCCACCAGTGTCAGCTCGACTAGGCACAGAAATGGATACTTGTGTAAAAAAACACGAACATTTCTAAGTTTTCTTCTTTATCGTTTTAACAAGTTAGCTGATGCTTTTTGCAGACCATGTATCTTTAGTTTCACTATTTGCCCGCTTAGAGAAAAAAACTGGCACGGACATGCATAGAGCGTTGTGCACAGTTGTAATAATCATATGTTTCTTTTCACATTGAACATTAGGTATCGACATCAGTACATCAGATCACACAACCAGGAGTGCCATCACAACCTGAGCCACCAAAACTACTTAGTCTAGCTGCACAAAGCTCACTGCAGGCTATGCTACCATCTGGTGATCAGCCCAACACACAACCACTTGTATCTGGTGGTAAACTAAGTATCATGCCTACAGTTGGATTGCCAGGATCACAGATGACACCTATTGTCGAATCAACAACTACTCCTAGTGTCGGACAGAAATATGCCCAACCATTCAGTGTAAGTATCCTGTGTGATTTGCGTAAGATCTTGCAAAATATGCATGTGCAAAGATTATCCAATTTGACCTTTTATAACTTCAAACGTCACACTTAGAATGACGTGTACCATTATGGAATAAAAGAAATTGTAACGGCAGTTAAGGTTGTAGAATAACATAAACTGTGTAAACTAAGTTCTCGTTCTACCGTGAGTTCAATTCATTTCAGCCTTCGTCTCCCATGTCTCCCGATTTTGGAAAAGAAGATCGGAAATTGAAAATGAAGAAAAAACGAAAAGTTCCGGTGAAAATAAAATTAAAGCGAAACTACAGTAGTGAACACTGGGATACGATGTCGCTTCCGTCAACCAATCAGTACACAGCAATGTCCAGTCAACAACAAGGAGCCAATCATAGTTCTGCTTTGTCGAATAGGCTTGGATTCTCGTCCAGTCAGCATAGAGAAACGATGAATCAAGATGTTGACACAAGATTTAAGGAAGACAATAACTTAATGGGAAATTCTAGTCACATGAACACACAGCAGAGTCTAGATAACAATATCAGCTCAACTAGTCAAACCTTTATGAATACACCAGGGAACTATGTACAACCTATACAAAATCAACCAAATTTTGACAATAATGGACAGAATGTGCAGCACGGAAACCAAAGTACATACTTAGGGTCTCCTCAGTCATTTAGTTGGGATGACATTACACCAAGTCAAAGTAACAAACTTCAAACAGTGCAGGAAAGGGTGCAGTTAAATGCGCCACAAATGCCAGCAAAGTTCAGACTATCTGGTTACCATCAGAATATGTACTATGGCACCCAACCAACAAGCATGTCCAGCAGTCAACCAAGTCATATCAGCCAGCCTGAAGGGCCTAGCACCCATCAAGGAAGCACCAATTTATTTACTGGTAACCAAGGCAGCTCCTTGACAACTGGTTACACTGTGCAAACCTACGATCCAATGACTGAAAATAGCAACCCAGAAAGAGGGCTAGAGCAGCTCCTTGAAAAGTCCAATGACAGTTACAACGATGTAAATTCAAATGTTCAAGGTGCAAATACAAACAAAATCGAAGAATTTAGAACAAATGGTATGGATAAATATTCGAGGAATAGTGAATATGCAAATAAGGAGGGCGTAACAGTGAACCCTCAACAGCCAATGAAAACAGCTGCAGCGGATACGATGAGTTTGACAACGATAAATAAAGATGATCTTATTTCTGAGATTGACAGCTTGAAAAGGGACCACGAGGAGAGTCAAGCAATTGAACGAACTAAATTGAAAAAGAAAAAGAAATTCTTCATCACTGCAGATATAGATAGTTCTATCAATTCACCGAAAGACTCACCAAAGTTTAGGATCCTGAAGAAGAAATACAGACACAGCTTTGTGAAGTCAGTAACTGAAAAGGTACGTATTTAGGTTAATTCTATGCTCCACGTCATCGGTCTTTCTTGGGAAAGTAGGTGATATGTTTAAGCGACTGCCTACATAACACTCTTGCACACATGTACATGCATGTAGATTGAAACATTTTCCAAACTGTCTATGACATTTTCAATACAATGTAAACTAAAACTTGACTGTTACATGCAGTCATGAATTGGTATCAGCTGCAGAGAAGTGCTAATTACAAGGGGACAAGGGGGTGATTGTGTAAACATTCTTGCTGGGCCAAATTATGACAGCTGAAGGTTTACTCTCCCAGGCTGTCCCCTTCGGCAGCCTGAATAAATTCCAGGCTGTCCACTCAAATTCTAGGCTGCCTGTGGGCATATAAACTGCCATTAAAAATCACATACGAATTAAGGTTAACACTGAAACTTCCTTCCCGTGAGTGCAAATGGCAGAACAAAACTCTTTCTTCGGCATTTGGTATTACAGCGAAGAAAAATTTGCTTATTTTTGCTTCAAAAAATGGTGTGCCATAATTAAAGGAAATACGATATTGAGCATTCACTGTTTTTGCGAACTTCAGGTGAAGAAACCGGCCGCAGAGAAACTGAGCAAAAAGAAACGAGAGAAGAAAGAGAAGAAGGTTCATCAACAGCACGGCATGTCAACACTCGAGAAGAAACGGTCTAAAGCTCTAGAACTCAGAAAAGAGGTATGGCTCTAGTTACGACCGGAAAATTATTAGTAAAAGACTACAGATAATCTAAATTGGGTGGCAAACCGTACTAAAAATTGCTTCAAATTAGTATATATCTCACTTGGAAATCTTGTTAAAGGCAAAAAAGAAACTTTGATTAGTCAAACTACAAGTGGCCAATTTTACTATGTAATACTACACATATCAATTAACATCGAATTCGTTACCTAAAATGCATTTGGTGTGAAAAACTGGTAGTTAAGAATACTCAGTACCGAAAACTGACCGTATCAAATTAAACTAGAGTCACTGTACGTGAGGAACATGTTGGACGAATCCGCATCATTGAACCTTGTAATGTGATCCGATAGTGGAAATGTGAAACAAGTAAATAGATGATCGTTTTTATTGCAGGCTGAGAACAGACCGCTCAAGAAACGTTTACAGTTGAAACCGGTTCCAGTTAAAATAGAACCGTCCTCGAAGTACAAGATGAAGATCTGTCCAAAGTGCGGACGTGAGTTCTATAAGGTAAACGTGTAGTACAGCTAAAGGCCCTGCAAAACCAAACTTAAGCTTTTGAAAATAATTGGAATCCTGACAGTTTAATTCAGGAGCCACACCGAGTGGCATGGTGTGACCATTCCATTAGTCTATGTAGGAATCCAATTTTATTCAAAGTCAGCGCTAAAACTTCGTGTGGCTAAGCCCAGAGCAAGACCGTTGTTGCTATTGTTGCAAGAAATTTTAAAACGCGATTTCTGTTTTTACTTGTCACTTAATTTACATCCATCTATCTGTTGTTTATCTATTTCAGTTTGGTCCATACAATCATCACATGCAATTACACTTGAGAGGAGAGGGACATGCCTGTTCCAAATGTAACATGGTAAATATTTGCACCTTTCTGCACATTTTACTTTAATAAGACTACCGTAAAATTCGCATTCACAAAATTTGCGTTTACATGTGTAACAGTACAAAACAGTACAGTGCAGTCAACAGTCAGTGCAGTCAACAACCAAAAGTTTACTGCCCAGATCTTTTCAAATAGGTGCAAAATATGATTAAAATAAAATACTATAATTAAAGAAGTGTCAGAAATGATCAATTTCACTGTTTTACAACTTATTCTGCCCCTTCGATTAATAAGCTGTCAACATTGTTTGTTTCAGTTATTTTTTCGATTGTCCGAAGTTACGATTCATATGCGACAGCACAACAACATTACGTTTGAGTGTACAGAGTGCCTTCAGATTTATTCTGATGCCAAGGACTACAAGAAACACATGAGCACAGCACACCAAGATGCGAACTGTTTTAAATGTCCTGAACCTGGGTGTGGATACAAAGCAGCAAGGGTGTGTAATTCTGAATAATGCAATGCACATGTTCTATTTTTTCAAAGGCGCAGATATTTTGTTCCCAGGGACGGCATTTCTTATTTGAACCCTCATGAGAAATCACGCAACTGGAATTTATGCCATTTGACAATATTTGACAATAATATATGATGTGTGCATGGAAAGGATGTTGTACAATTAAAGTTTAAAAAGTGATAACTTGCCACTCATGAAGTTATGTAAAATTTACCATTTCTAAAGAGGTTTTCGTGAATTCACAGTACTTGACTATATGCTTTATCTTCACAGGTCTCATTGTTAGATTCTCATATAGAAACGCACAAGGAGAACAAGTCATACGCCTGCACTTCATGCGGTAAAACATTCAAACAAGTAAGCACCGTGATCAACTGTGGTATTGAATTATTCAAACTGTAAAAACTCCGGCTCAAGGTGTCTGTTCAATATGTATTTTGTTCGCAAGAGGCAAAGTAACACAACGAATATGTAAGTTTTTTATTCTGCGGCAGCCCGCACCTATCGCACGAATGTGTCTATGGTGTTGTAACAGCAGGTAAAGAGGATTCCTGGTGATATCCCCAAGAAGATACTTGTAGCGGGTTAAGTACCTCACCAATGGGGCAGCTTATGTTGCTTATGTTGGTTAGGCTTGTGCAGGATGTAATGAATAGTAAGCTTTTTTACGTGAAACTAAATTTATGTTTATATTTACAGGCAAATGGAATGAGAGCGCATATGAAATCATGTGTGCAGAAGAAAACGTATCTTTGTGAATTCTGTCCGTCCAAGTTCAACCAGCTACAAAGTCTAAAGTCACACGTCAGAACGCACACTGGTATGTATCACTTGCGTGCTGGTACATCAAATAGATCATTACTGAAACGAAATATCTGGCATTCACGTGTGCATACATGCAATTCACTTTATTTGGGGTTCATAACAGCACTGAAGTGTCAGAAAACGTTTTAACTTCTTCAAATATTGCAGTAATAATAAAAATACCCTAAAAATACATTGAATTTGTTGAAATGATTCAATATTTCATATTCTTAGCTGCTTCATATTCTTGTCACAAAAAGTGTAAGCAATCATCCAATTATTTTCAGGCGAGAAGCCTCATAAATGCCCAGAATGTGGAGCCAGTTTCACCGATCCGAAGAATCTCAACCGACACCGGCGCATCCACCTTAACCAGTTCCCATACCCGTGTAAACAGTGCGAGAAAAAGTTCCGACATTCCAACTCTTTGAAGAAACATATGAAGAATCATCCGAGCGTTGTAAATAGTTCTGAGACCGCCTGATAGATCCAAGAGACCTCACTGTCACATAAATGAAGTAGCTTGGGCCAGACTTTTTTTATCAGTTGGATTACGTTTCCAACCTCTTCAAGAATTGTAAAAAGAAGTAAATCAGAGCCCAAATAACCCAAATTGTAACTTTCATTCATCAAACGTTGTGCAGAAAAACTGTGTGCCAATTGTGTGAATTTAAATCAGAAATACAAAACTGTGTAGCAGAATCAATTTTTTTCCAGATCGTTGCTCTCAAAATTTCCTTACGCTGAATCCAACAAATATAAAAAGTTTGGCCTGAAATTGGCTGTAGTGGGAACGTCCATGACACGGTGAGAAACAAAATAAAAGTGCAAGATTTATTATGTATTATGGAAGCTATTCAATATCAAAGAAAACTACAACAGGAAGACTATGACGTTAATACGCATAAATTTTACGAAACATTCTTATCAGGGAAGAAGCTGAAGCCGAATCAGTGCAGTGCATCCAAGAGTACCAACGTAGTATGGTAGAATTCATTGGCAGATCCAGGATTTTTCATACAAGGGGCGCCAATCTTGGGACGGCCCATTTTTATACCTAATTTTTGCTTAATAATCTCCAAAACCTGCCTGAAAATGAAGAAGATTGGATAAGAGGGGAGGGGGTGGTGCACATCTGGTATCCCCACCCCATTGGATCCGCCAATGCAATTGCAGGGAAAGAACCTGATTCATGACATCGATATCGATGCTGCAACTCAGAAATTCCACTTAATCTTGTAACAGTACGGTCTTCCTAGGAAAGAATTGAGTATCCCAGACGCACCTGACTCATTAATTTATTTATTGGAAATATTTATACAGGAGAGTAATTTGGCTGTAGTAGCCTGAATTTTTGCCATCATTTGTAGATCCACGGAATCATACTACTAACAAATTTAAGAGGCGGAAGTGTCACGTTGGTGACGGCGGGGGGTCAGTACGCCTGCATTGGGTTGTGCCAGCATCATGGTCCAAGGTCAAGCGGGCTCACCTGCCACCTTCCTTGGGAAGGGGGGGGGGGATCTATCTGCAGATGGACCCCCACCCCGGCCAGGTGCAGACAGGTCTATCTGCAGATGGACTGCCCCCACCCCCGCCCCCGTGTGCAGACAGGTCTATCTGCAGATGGACCCCTTCCCCTAGGTGCAGACAGGTCTATCTGCAGATGGACCCCCCCCCCAGATGCAGACAGGTCTATCTGTAGATGGACCCCCTTCCCGAGTGCAGACAGGTCTGACAGGTCTATCTGCAGATGGACACCCCACCCCCCCTTCCCCAAAGCTGGACAGAGATAGGTGGATGGCAGTGTACAAGTGGGAGGATGCGGACGGCCTGCTCTTTCATGCTGTCATGCCCTAACCGTGCGAAACACGGGTTTCACCTAGTATGTATGAAAACTGATGGGTTATTACCCAAGTTAATTTATTTATTCTGTGCATCTATACAAGAGGGACATTACGCTAAATAGCGTAAAATGTGTATGAAATGAGTATTTATTTATTTATTGAATCTATTTATACAAGTCATTATATTCAAATGAACAGCAGGCTGCAAAGAGTTTGACTCAGTGAACGAACGTTCCACACATGTTTTACGCCGATCCGAGTCCTGTTCTGCTTTCTTAAAAGGGAGCGAATTAACCATCAGTGCACTTAATGTGTCGGCATTCCAGCTCATTTTCATAAACTTAACGCCAATCCTTTAACGCAACAACAAGCGTTAAATGTATGTTGGTTTATTACAGAACGCTGGTATGGTAGCGTCATGTAATAAACCAACATAATGCTACATTTTGTTGCATTATGGATGTGCATTAGGATTATGAAAACGAGCTGACGGTAGCGTTAGGTAATATGCCGCTCTTAACGCGTTAAAGGATGGGCGTTAAGTTTATGAAAACGCACTTCATGTGCTTTTAATTAAGTGGCACATGCATTGATTGTTATGACAACGTGCTTTTAGGCATAGAGACAAAATATGAACGGAATACAGTTGTGTAAATTTACTGCCAGAGGTCGTAATACACAGACACTCACTTTCTACTGGGAAGGTATGATCACGCTCGTTTGATACAGGTACATTTTAACCAAAAGGGGTATCGCAGGCAAGGTCTCGGCTGACTTAGGGGTCCAGTTGAAGTTGTACAACGTGGTTTCAAAACGGATAGTGTAATTGAATCCGTGCCATTTTAATAGTCGTGTAGCACATTTCAAACTTTTTGTCTTATGGGCGCGACGATATTTTCCGCTTAT
The DNA here is from genome assembly GCA_038406195.1 of Haplosyllis anthogorgicola. NCBI lineage: Eukaryota > Metazoa > Annelida > Polychaeta > Phyllodocida > Syllidae > Haplosyllis > Haplosyllis anthogorgicola. The sequence goes on from JBCAUI010208083.1 coordinate 15,358, forward strand.
TAGATGAAGATGTATCTCCTTCTCAGTTGATGTTTCTCTTCTTCTATGATAACACGTTGATACCACAATGTGTGCTCGGGAGTAAAATTCATTCAGTTAAAAATACAGTCAAATTAATACATAACAAATTTATCCTCATCTCTCAAAATTTCTTGAATAAATTATTCACCACGGGTGACATCAATGAAGAATGGATTGGAATACTCACAGCACAAACCATGGTATCAATGTGTTACCATAGGAGAAAAACATCAACCGAGAAGGAGCATCCAAGACGGATATGAACAGAAAATATCGTTGCATATTGTCGCACCGATAACACAAAAAGATTGCGATGTGCTACAAATCTAATCCCAGCCGCATGTTTGTGACGGTTTGATGTCAAAACTGCTTCTGAAGCAACCGTTTGTGTATTCGAAAGAGAACTATGTGCCAAGTATTCATGTATGTTATGAATAAATCGTTTTTACTGTTGAACGTGTTTTATTATATTTTTACGTATTTGTTGCTATCGTCTGTTTGTCTCTGCCAAACTGGACACTTTTCATATTAAAGAATTTATCAGTGAAGTAAAGTCCTTAACAGACAATACACCCCAATAACAAAAAGTTCATAAGATGACCAGCCGAGTTGTTATCGCATTCACTCTAGTAACAGCTGCTATTTGAGAACAAAGTGACATAACTACAGCGTAGCAGGTCCTTATTGAGTATTTATTTTTCGTCTATGTTATCTGTTTTATTTTTTGAAATACAAAAAAAACTCCGAATCCTTTGTATAATAAAGACAATAGAGTTTGTTAAAGAGCTCAATGATACTATAGATATTTTAGTCCAAATGATAACCTGAAAAGAGTAAAAACACGAAATATAGATAATGCTCACTGGCAGCCAACTCAAAGGATGGCCTAAACTTAACACCACAAGCTGTGCAATAGCAGGCTTGATATTTCTCTGAGATACTGGTACAGGACAAAGAGTATCACTAGACCACAACCAAGATCTTACTAAATCGAAATGAAATCCTAAAACAGAGAGTGATAGAGACAATTGAATAACACAAACAAGAATTGTCATGATCTTAGTTTCCAGTATCCTATCAGACAGATCAACGAATGGGGAACATAACTTGTTAGTTATTTTGTTACTTTGTCTTAAATGCACGGTATAAACAATTGTCAGTGCAGTAATAGATAAAATACCACAAATTAAATGCTTAACTGCAAAGTTTCTGGACTTAAACTTTGATTTAATCGGATATTTTACAACCATTAGTCTTGCAAAGGACATAAAGCATTGCAGAAATGGGAAAGATAAACTGTGAAATAAACAGAAAGCAAATGCGAATGTGCATTGCAAACTTGTCTGCCAATGTGATTTAATTGCGGCAAATTTGTTTCCATACGAAAGATTAGCAGTACTCAGTGGCGGATCCAGGATTTCTCGTAGGGGGGGGCGCCAACCTTGGGGCGCCCCAATTTTTACCCGATTTTAGCGCA
>JBCAUI010208194.1:0-16854 GCA_038406195.1 Haplosyllis anthogorgicola
AGAAAATCATCACTTTAAGCTGACTTTGAGACCTAATTGTGCAAAAATAATTACTTTGAATGGGATATCTAAGTAAACTGTCACTTTAAATCCACTTTTATAACTAAACTCAAAAAAAATTGTTAATTGCTGTTTACTTTTATAGTTTTTAAAGGGTTTTGGTTGTGGGGGGTTTACATTTGGGGGCAATGCAATGGCTTTGCAACCTACTGGATTGTCTAGTTTTTACTCATTTCTTTGGGTTACATTTGCCGCTGCACTTTGAGATCCATGTCCATCTGCCAAGTGCAAAAAAGGTTTAGACGTGATTTTGAAATTTGGCCGTGGAGAGGGAACGATGATTCAACGGTACTTTTTTGATTGCTTTTAACTTGGGAAGGGGGTTCGCTCCCTGGATCCATCTCATTGGATCACGTTATTTACCGCTCAGGAAATGCATAAAACAGCCAAATAACTGAGTTGCGTGTGTAAGTTTAACAAGACTTCGGTTCTGTCAGTCAATCACGATGGAGCAACTTGCTTGAATTTTAACCGAGCGTGCTTGTAAAAAAAATTTTTTCAAACATCCGCCGTAAAAATTCTTTCCATGTAATGTAAAACAACAATTTAAGAATGTTTAGCCTCACCGAAAAGCGGTCGCTCCTTGTTTTCGTTTGACGAGGCCCGCCGGGGCTTTTGGCTAACTAGGGTGTCAGAATTATAAGTGACCAGTGTCCAACTAACAATTACTGACCAACACATATGTCCACCCGGAGGGTCAAGGTCACAGTTGGCTTAATTCCAGACAGAAATGTGAAGGAAAATAAACGATCTTGTTGTGAGGCGATAAATATTGGCTTCTCGGCTCAGTAAAACACACATTTGTGTTGCACTTTTTGTTGTTTTCTTTGTAAAGTGTTACAACACCTTTTTGGCTGATGTGAACTTGTGAAAAGACAGAATTTCACAGAAGTGATTAGTAAAGTAAAAAAATACCCCACACGGTGCCACGCCTCTGTGCATACCTTTAGCACAAGTGACCACACACGTACATGTACACCACGCACGCAAACACGCACGCAAACACGCACGCACTCATTTTCAAATACAGTTACACCTCTTTTTCGCGTCACCTAACTTTTGCTTCACAGAAATGTTGTAAAAGAGAGTGTCATTCAAAGGAGGTGTTTCTACACACATTTCATGTCAACAGACTTCACCCATAAAGTCTTCAACCTGGACGTGCATGCATATATAATGGTCAGTACGGTCACATAGACAGATACACAGACAGAGGGGCATACAGACAGTCGGACAGACAGACGGACGGACGGACGAACAGACTTACCTGGTTATGAGTACTGCAGTATCATGATGGTAAGGACTAGAATCGTCTGCGTTATTTTGAGCGCGCTGCCACTTACAGAATTCCTTCAGAGTGCTTGCTGCATTCGCTGAGATTCTGGGACCAGCCTGAAACGATAACGGTAAAAGAGTCATGAGTAAGGAGAGGACAGACCCTGTGGCCTTGAGAGTTAGCGCACTGGATTTAACTGTTTGACACCCACTCCTTTTTGAGACAAAATTAGCCTAAGCAAGCAATTTCTGGGTTTACGGATATTTGTGATCAATATCTTGTTAAGACAGTTGTATTATCAAAGTTAACTTCTGAAGATGTTATAATCACTCATGCTATTGATACATATCAATTTCTGCATAAATGTTATGTTAAGCCACAATTAAATTTAGGTTTTACCAATTTATAGAGGTATCCCATCAAAATTTGGTCTTGGCACCGGGAGCCTCAATTCGGGTAAATACGGTACAACCATTATTTCAATATCTCATGACTGATTGTTTGGCAAAGTGATCAACTCAAACAAAACCTCAGTTTTTTTGCACAAGGTCATATAGGTCAAGATGACGAAATTTGCTATTGTATTATATTCTAGCGGCGATTCCCGCACTTTGAAAATTCTATCAGTAAAATGTAATCCAACCAATAAAACGTGTATAGCCTTGTAAAAACCGACATTATTGCACCATATCAATCAAGGTTCTCACTTCATGTGCCTCTAAAAATAAAATGAAATCACCCTATTGTTTATCTGATATTTTCCTTCCAAGAAATTACGTCTAAATAATTTTAGACTTCACAGCTCTTGTATCTTTTATCGGGTTATTTATCACTAAAAGGTTGCGGTTTTCCCCTTCAGTTTTCAACATGTTCTTGGTTTGTTTGTTTTTTTCACGATTTAATTTTAAGTTATTGGCATCGCACAATTGTTGTATTGTTGTCCTTACGTCAAGCTGCCTAACTTTTCTGTCAACTAACACATCACTTCGTTGTTGCGTTGACAACCAATAAAAGCTGCGTCTGATAAAACGCTGAAACGTTCTTCTGATGGTCATAATTTTGTATTCAGCGAAGGTGCGTACAAAAGACTTTTAGTCGCGTCCGTGTACTATGTTTGTCTGAATGTGTACGTCAACACTTTTAGCTTTAGAAACTAAAGTTTTAAAATTATGGAAAGATCATGACCATATTTTGCTCAGGTTTGTCTCTTTTTTGTACAGGAAAGATGTTGCTCTAGTTTTATCCGGCCACCACGCCGGTGGTCTCCTAGTGGATTGATATTGTTTGACCTTTGACCTCCAGTAGTTTCATTTACCCCATTAACCACACACGTGCCTTTGATCTTGGATCCATTGTTTCTTGGCTTTATCTTCGTTTTCTTCTATTCAATAATTTTTCAGGTTTTTTTCTCTTAAAATGGATTTCACACGCAAGGTCATGTAATGACACTTCTGCGCAAATCTGTATCTAGGTGGAATAAGGTCACACATAAACTCATCGAGCCCTCCCTTGGAAAAAAATATGGATCCCCTTCTTCATATTTGTCGTTTGATCACTTAAAGTCGAACGCTGTGCACTAAAATGTCAGGTGCCTCTTTTGGACATTTGTACCCTTCTCCCTTTGTCTTGTAATTTCAAGGTAATTTATTTCAGGTGTGGATGACTCACGGTACAGAAGTGGGTACTTAACCTTGGAGTGTCATTATGAACTGATACAATGTAGCTGTGGTATTGTTTATTGTAAATTAACACGGCCGCTTTATCGCTTTCGTTAAACTGTGGAACGCAAAACGCAAAAAAAAAAACGCAAAAAAAAAAACAAGAAAAAAGACCCACCGTTTTGTTGACTTTAATCATATGCGCGTGCCTTTCAGTGCAAGTACATTTGGGCCTTTTTTTAATCACTTGCATTACATTGCATTGACAAAATTTCCAAAAGTACGGCGATTGGAAAAAAAGCCAAATTGTTCGAATATATTGATAAATTTGAGAATTTTCCCTTGATTGGCTGGTACCGGATCATGTTCGCAGCAGTAGTTTACCGTGCACAGCATGTTTTATCCCGAACAATTTTTTATTTTATTTTGTAATTTTGAGTTCTAAGTGTGCGGGTAAGGCTATACATGTACAAATAATTAAATAGAAAAATAATTTAGACACGAACACATAGCGAATGTAATCTGTGGAATCAAAGATAGTCCATTGTCTCGACACGTTGACCTTACACTAACCATTTGGTCATTCTCGATATTTTCTGGTTTTCTGTTATTGTCATTAGTTCTTTATGAGGCATTTTCATAGTAAAAACGTAGCAAACTTACCCTTTCACTTTCTAAAACAAGCACTTTGACGACAACTATATTGATGGCATTTCCTATACTGGGATCTTTATATATATTGTGGACCTGCAAAAATAGAGGAACAGAACTACATAAACCCCTGTTATAGTACAAAACGTGAATCCATTACATTTGAAAGTATACTACATTAAAGTCTGTTTGAAAGGAAGGCCACTTAGGTGAAAGTCTGTCTCTAACGAAAGGAATTCTATGCAGCCTGTTGTATTAAAATGTGTTGTATTTGGTCTGTCTCAAGGAAAAGATTCACTCAAGTGAAAACAATTCTCGTGAATTTTGACCTTTCTTAGACTTGACTGTATATGGATGAGCTCAGTGTGTGAGCGCGTTTGTGTATAGGAAAATTGGACAGGATTAAGGGTATGCGTCGAGAGTGACGTATTCTGTTTTCGTCTTATTCAAATTGACATATTAATTAAATGACATATTAATCCTTGGCGGATTTAGGGGAGAGCGCAGGAGGCGCCCCCCACGGCCAAAATTTTCTTCATTTTCATTCAGTTTTTCCCAATTTTTGGGCGAAAAAAGGTGAAAATTGGGTTGGCGCCCCCAACCCTGGGCCGGGCGTCCCCCGTAGGGAAATCCTGGATCCGCCAATGTTAATAGAGTAAAGACTTACTATAGACATAAGTGTGAGTACATAATGCTGGAGATCATTGCCATGGTAACCTGCCATCAGGTAGTCAGCTACCACCAACACTTCGACGTTACGTTCCCATGACATAGAACGTTTGTGGCGCGAGTGGGCGGCGTTGCTATGGTCACTGTCACCTGTGTTGCCATGGTAACTATGAGGTGTATTGTTGCTATGAGATGAACTATGGTGAATACTGTTGTGTTTCCGTCTTTCATGTTTAAAATACTCTGAAAATACAAAATACAAATAAAGATTATGCACTTGTTATGTTATGGGTCTGTGACCAATAGCAACGATTCGATCGATTCGTTTGCAACCATGTAACAGCAAGACACGTCGTAAAGTAAGGCCCTTTTTATCTTACAGTTTGGGTTACATTGCCCACGACAAGTTTTAATTAGGATCTGACAACATCCCCATCTTCTATCAGCGCTCATACCTGGGTGTTGCAAGCGTAGCCTAATACCGAGAGTTTACTGAACGATCGCTCTTAATTTTATCATTTTAAAACTGAGGTCCTTTTTTGGACCAATGGTGCCCTCTGTTATGGAACTGGGGTTACTCTGTCCATGGGTTGTGCTGTGATGGGCTGTGATTCCCAAGTTCTGATTTGTCACTCACTTTTGCTCAGCCTTTAGAAATAGTTGATCTCGGTTCCTAAACTGCCAACTGCTAATAAATATCGATGAAACTAAAAGTTTTGTTTTCCCTGATTGCCTTGTAATGAATCATCTTCAACGCATCTGGCATGGCAGTATTTACCGTAATAAACGCGTAAACTACGTGACGTTTGGACGGTTTTCTGAAAAAAAGCCTTTTTGTGTAATAAAGCACTGTGTATATCGAAGTGAACTGAGCTGAACCAAAGACGTAACGAGTAGAGCTGCTGTCATCTCCATATGTGGTAGATCAACTAGTTTAGTGGGTTGACAGTTTCAGTCGAGTTTACACAAAAAACAGCAGTAAAAATAAACACAGACAACTTTTTGGCTGAGCAGGAATCTCTCACAGCTATTGTCATGGCGATCTACAGATATAAATAGGGTCAGATTAAAACGAGTTGCCTAGGGACACTTGTTGTCATGTCAACAGCTGTTGTGATAAAATCTTAAAGGAATTCTTTGTTATGTGCCGTCTAATGACCTTAGTATTTGACCTTGAAAACAATTTTGGGTGTTTTATTGAAAACACGAAATAGAATTGGGAGTAATTGAAAAGAATGGTATTAGATTCCGTCATGTGTTCAATTCATCTCAATGAATTATGTTTCCCAGCACACTTTGAAGTGTAAACCAAAATGATTACAAAAAATAGAAGCCTCATTAATTTATGAATTGCGACGCATTTTCAAGAACAAAGAGCATCGCGGGGCGTCTTTGTACTTGACTGTTTGTTTTCCTTCAAGTAAACATCTGTTCAATTAGTCTAACAATACGCTCTCTCACTGTTCAGTCTCAGTTCAATACGTATTATTTGAAAACGGATCGTTCTGACGCTGATAATCTATCTCGTGTCACTACAGTGCATGTCAAGTGTTGGGAAGTCACCATCATCACTCAATAACGAATCCTATCCAATAGACTAGACCCTCAGGTTCTGGTTTACACGTACGGACCCTGTTCGCTAGACTAAACTGCTAGTTGACATTTCCACTGTTAACCGCGCTTTGCGGTCGCCGATTTACCTTAACAATTTAGACGCTTCTTGCGAAAAGAAAAAAATAATAGAAAGGAATAAAATAGAATAAAAATCTTTGTGGTGCAAACAACGAAAATTTTGTGTTAAAACTGCCTGCAATTGACGATCCCATGAAACCCAAGATCTTCTTGGCACTATGACCAGCCAGTGTGATGCCCCTGACTTTGGGTTGAGCTCTTCTAATGGTTGTAGCATTTCGAATAAGAAAAATGACCAGAAAATGTTTGCATGTTAGTGTGACAAGCTTAATGTGGGACGTTATGATTGATTGTGATTGAACTTTTTACAATGATAATTCAAGAACCTCAATGAATCGCGGCTTCATCACTCCCAGTGTGTAAAATAGGCACCGGCATGTGTTGGAAGGACAAGCGGCAGGGTACCACCTACCTGAATTTTAAAATTGTATACCTACGGTTCAGGTGATATACCATCTGTGCCTACGGTAACATGCAGACTTGTATAACTCGATAACTATGGAATTGCAATAAGAAATTTAAGGAATGTAGTAATGTACCTGTGATGTTATATCATCAAACATGCCATGATAATTTACATGTTTTGCATGAATGACTTTTTTACAGGCTGTCTGTTTCACAAATATGACATGATGTTGCAAAGATTATCGCTATGTGTCTGTATTCCCTGGGTTTATATTATTATGATGAGGAACTGAAGGGTAATTAGCGCAATTAATTGGTGTGTGCGGCTGTTCCCTGTCAATGTGAGACCACCCTGAAGCAGCGGCCCCTCCCCGTGCCTATGTGTTGGGGTCTCTGTGTGGTCCGGCTGATTACATGAAACACTCTGTGACCGTAAAAGGCAAAGGACAGAGTGCCACGCGTGCATGATGCTGTGCATGTGCTGTGTTACGGGGTGTGTGTGTATGCGAGTATGTGTGTGTGTTTCGGGGTAGGGGTTGGTGGGGGGGGGGAGGTAATATTGGAGATGCTCGATTTTAAGACAATCCAAATACAAAACTTAACAATGAAAAACTTACCGAAGAAAAGTTTCTGAATTGTAAGTATTCTAGATAAAACTTCACATTTCGATTTCTGTCATATACGGTGAGTTTTTTAGGAAGGCATTAAGAAGTTTGTGATTCTTATGATGTCAGCGATGAGGAATTACATATGCTTCAATAATTTTTTCAGAGCTTAAACTATTTGCATGTCTAAGTTTTAAACTTATACAAACTTGAATAAGATTTCTCTAGGCAATTTTTGTGCTGTCCTCATTTATTAGACCTTGGTTTGTTGTTTGGTACCATGGCTGATCTGATCGTTTTCGTATACTGTAGAAAGTGTCCTTTTGTGTCGTATGGTGCTACGTGGGGACTTTAACGCCCAGCAGGTTAATAGTGATTACTCTATCAGTCATGTTGAGTTAGCATTAGACGCTATTGATCCGTTAAGAATCCAGCTTGCAGATTATTAAGAAGCCGAAAGTAGATTTCCTCATGATTCAGCGGTTTTTACTGATACGAAAGTTCAGCCGCGGTACTCAAAGTTTATTTCCCCATTAGAACTCAAAATATGTTTTTATCTGTAGTCAGAAATAAAATTTTAACGGTAAATATACAAATGTGCTTAGGTTTCATGTATTACTTTATTTTATTTTACTACAACGTCGCGGACTGTTTGCAGCCTTAGCTACTTATTCTGCAGGTTGTGCTATTTCCAAGTGCCAAGGAGCTAGATACTAGGAAATAGGGCAGCACACTTGCACTGCAGACCAACACGGCACTGATGTGCACAGCCTTGCAAATTAGCTTTGCGCCGCTAATTCTCTATTGTACTTGTCAGAAGCTGATCTAGGGTGCCTTTAGGGGCCTAGGTTCCCCTAGCCCATGCTAAACCATGTTTAGCCGCCATTTTGGCCCCCCTCGGGCTGTTAAATCATGTTTCTACGCCATTTTGGTCCTCCCCCGAGGCAATTTCTAGATCCGCTGCTGATTTGCATTGATTTAAGACAGAATTTCTCTTTGGAGTTATTGACGCTGTTTTGGACTCAGAAAATGATAGAGGGACGAGTGCACTGTGGACGTCGCGTGGCAGGTTATTTATTGCACTCTTTGCAAAGTCATTACCTAGAAGTGATAAAGCGTAATGGTACATTATGATAGTATTGCTAAGAATGCGAGGCTAAAGGTAAAAAATTAAATGACCTGAAATTCAGGAAAATTGGTTACTGGTACAGAATTATAGCACAATTAGGCAAGATGTGTTTATTTGTTGTTTTATCCGGGCTTGTTCTTCAGACAGGCACGTCAAGTAGTGTCTGAGCTCAACACAGAATAAGGTGTCAAACTGGCACAAGCATAATATGCTGTACATGTTCGAGTGCACTGACCCTGATCCTAAGTGGAAGGTAGACCTAGTGCCATAAAACAATGGCTGCTGGAAAGTTTATCGAGTTGAATTAACTTGTCAACTTTTAAGGTTAACATGCGGGTTATCGTTCCGTCGTTCCTCACTTGCCTTATTTCCATTGTTTATGTGACGTCACGTTCTTTACTCAGTGATTACCCTTAAGAATGTCAGACTGAGATCTGATTACCGGTATATCTGATCTGTACGTTCTGAATATCCAGAAAAAAGAAGGCACATTATGTCATATATCAAGATGTAAGCTTCCAGATGAGATACGTAGTTTTGACTGTGTGTTATATGTCTCGCTTGTTCAGATTGCTGTGTCCCCCCCCTAAGTAATCGAAATAATCCACTTAATTTTGCCATGCACAGTTGCCCCGTGAATGTACCTGGTTACGTGGTTATTCATTAAAAAGTCCACACCGAACAGCAATGTAATGTAATTAAACACAATTGCAGGTGTATTTCATCTTGAAGCCCAACGTTAAAATCACCAAATCACTGACAGTTTAAATTTGACATCAAATGTGTAATTTTCTTTGCATCCTTCTCCTGGACACATAGTTAACCTATAAAGTAAAGAGATTTCACAATGTGGCACAAACCATGTATAAAAATACGTAAACAAATGTTCCAGACGTTATTGTGACAACTCTATTTTTCTTAACCCAAATAACACCGCAAAATAATGTCGATTACTCCACCTTGTTCTAAAATAACTGAACTAGATAATTGTTATTAATATACATGTAGTTATTATTAAACCCGATTAATCATACGTCTATTATTAACCAGCCTAGTTTTGTGAGGAACTAACTAGTGGTTCATTGACACGGCTATTACTTAACACCACGCGTCTTCTTTTTATCACAGCGGCTCGAGTCTCGAAAATATTGCAGGGTTCGGGCCAGCTCTCGACTATTTAGCCTTGTTCACACTTAAACCAGATTCTCTTCAAATCAGTTCTTGTACAGTTTCTGCTTTGAGACCAGTTGTGTCCACACCTGGCAGCAGATAATCATTTTCATGAAGTTAATTTTGCATTGGAATCCAAATTGAGAATTTGAGACTACCTCTGCGTTGGTCAAGATAGAAGTGATTTCAAAGTGGACCAAACTGACTTCACTTCAAGTCTGGATAAACCGATCTAAAGCCCTGTTCACACTTAAACCAGTTTCTCCTCAAATCGGTTCCAATGCGGTTTCTGATCAGATCACTTTAAGACCAGTTGTGTCCACATCCAAACAGCAGTAATCCAGTTTCTATCAATATTCCTCTGTTAATCTTAATCATTTTTTCTGAAGTCATTCTGATTAACTTTGAAACTACCTCCTGAGGTGGTCAAGATCAAAGTGGTCTCAAAGTGAACCAGAATGACTTCAGTGTGTGTCTGAACAAAACGATCTCAGAGAAACCAGTTTGAAACCGAATGATTTGGGCCCACTGTGAACAGGGCTTTACACACTGAAGTGCTACCTGCCACGGGTACAGTATTTATTGTAAAATTGTTCTTTTCAGAATCTCTGGCCATTGATTTTCACCAGAACTGTGTGGGTTTAAATCACCCCGGTGTCTAACCGATCACATTGAGGATGTACACTACAGCTACAAGTGAGGCCCAGGGGAAAGCTGGTCAGTGGGTCGCATCACATAAACAAATAAAACCGTATTTAAGATGGAGACATCTGCTGAGTAACATCATGACTACTGTGTTAGCGCTATCTGGTGCCGATGTACCACCCGACACGTTAGGTCTGGAAACAGGGTTAGTGGTGTTCCTGCCGAGACGGGAACTTGGATCTTTGTGTGAAAATAACAGGCCCGTCGAGAGAAATGTATTCCACCATTTTGCTTTAGAATAATAGTCAAAGATGATTGTAAGAACGATAACGGTAAGCTAAAACACTGAATTTCACGAATTTTAAATTCATCAGTCAAAAATTAATTTCTCATTCACTTCGTTCTTAGACTTAGAACATGGTCTTGCAGGAAGTAGACTCTATTTAGTCTAATAAACAATTTATTAAGTGGATTATATTTTACAAGATTGTTACCTATAAATATCTACTAGTACATAGTTGGACAACAGGCCTGTGCCACGTTAATAATTCCTACCTTTCTTGCAGTCATGTTGTAGAAATTGTTGAATTTGTTTGTACAGCTTTCACTGGGAAACGACTTTTCGCCTATTCCACCTGAGGATGCCTAAAGCTTGCAATGAACGTCTCGATAATTGTCTTTCTATTAATAGTTCCTTATTCCACGGTAATTTTAGCTTTGTCAAATTTGTTTTGCACTGAATAAACTTAACCCCTCATCAGGTAAACTCCCTGAGATAGTAACGTAACATTGCCTCTTAGACATTAAGCTTATTGCTGTTGGTATGTGTCCAACTGTTATTTCTCATTTCTTTCCATCTGCAACATAAATTTAATCATATCAACGAAAAGTTGCTGGGTTACTCCATTCTAATGACCTTCAGTAGTTCCAAACTCTTAAGCCATTGATCGTAACTCTGTATATAGATAAATCACGGAAAGCACGATATTTTTTCAAACATCAAGAACAAACGTAAATGGAGGTCATAGGTGGAAGATTTGAATGCGTTCGATAAAAAGGAACAACGTGTCACATACATGGGGACAATACAAGACTACAGAGTCACGAACACGCACAAGTAATGCAAAATCAGCGTGTCGAATCAACCTGCGTCGTGTATTGTGCCAACAAAATTTAAATCAGCGGGCACATAAAACTTTACTGAAATATCCAGTTGTCATGTAATAGATGGTAACATATATTAACTTAGCGATATATTTGGAACATTCACACAATTGTAGAATATTTAATAAAATCCAACTTTAACTGGTGTCAGCTTGAAACGTGTACGGAACGATCAGCGACCATTTTTGGCCTCCGAATCAAATCCGCGAAAAAATGACCGTCCTTCTCTATTCAACTAGACATTGTTGGCTTAAACATGATGATGGTCATGGAAAATGATACGTAAGATTCTTGGCTTTGTTTACTTAAATTTCTGTTCAATATGTTTTCAGATTCGATCATTTGTATGCTGCAAAATGTTTTATCTATCCAGTCGTTTCCTAATTATAATCTAAGTTAACTATGTCTTGAGTGGTCTGGGTGAAACCCTGGTTTCGAGGAGGATGTTCTTCATATTTGACGTTTGAAAATATTTTTATGTCTTTGAATATTTTGGCTTCAAACAATATGACACCAAAGAACAAAATTTTAAAGAAAGACGAACGGTAATTACAAATACTCTATCCAGTGTAGAACAGACCGCTGACTTCTTAGACGTTGTGTTGACTGATAAAGTGCTTTTGTTTTCCCTACGGAAGTGATGACACAATTAACTTCCAATCAACACATATCAGTGACTATCAAGTGTAAAGCAGCTCTTCCAAATGTCAAGGTCACCCTTTAAAAGTAGATTGCTGTGTAGCCTAGAGGTCAGCATTAGCGACCTGTGTCGATAACAGTTAGAAACTGCTGCCATCTTCCAAGCCGCTTGATGGCCTGTTTACAAGAAACTGGAAATTGCATGTGCTTATTTTTGCCACACAGGTGCATCAGTCTAGTCAAAAAGTTAATTGTTTGGGACTAATTATCATGATTAAAGATGGCCAGTCAGTAGACCAAGGTCGAAAGTAGACTAATTGCTGTGTTTCTTGAGTGACATAATGGAGTGGTACATTGCGATAGCAAGAAATAGAGGAGTTTTTCAGTTGGAGAAAAGAGAAACTTATTTTTTTAGCCTGTCACTCAATAACACACATTCGACGTTCAGCAAAACATCTTCGCTCTATAAATAAATTTTGTGTGTATATTTTAGATCTGCATTGTCAGAAGTTTATTGTGTGTTAGAGCTATACAATTATCCATACATCATTTTGACGTAATTTGATGGGGATATAATTCGGTTAACCTGACAAGTTGAGACGATTTATTTACATGATATAATGGTCTGCCGCATCATATTCCACAAAGGTTACCTGCGGATGAAGCCTCAACAATGTCGGGTCTTTGATGGATGACCACTACTAACATTAATCCTAACAACCGTTTTAGATTGGCATCTGCAGACAACTTCAGTTACCCTTTAGAATGCCCAGTGCATGGAGTATCTGTTCGTTCATTTGACGTAAATACAGGTTTTATTATTCTGGTCAAATCCTTTGGCCCCAAAAGACGCCTAAGAGGTCCAGAAATAATCATTTATTCATTACCTTCTCACCTTACATTCTTGTTGACCTTATGTCTATGTTCACAAAAGTCCTGTCTTTCATTCAAAGAAATGGTAATTTTGACAACTATCCATTATGTTTCTGTGAATTGTTATTAGCAGGCAACTGATTTACGTTTAGCGTTCTTTTCACACTGCCTGGATGATCTAAGAAAAGTGTTAAGTGGGGACTAAACCAGAACAAATTGAGTTGCAGGAACTATTCAAACACCACTTTTGTACTGTCAGAGAAGCTGTAAACTCAATTAAGCCATTTAGAAGCGAGGTTAACAGCTTGACTCATTTCACTTCCCTTTACGCCAATCTGTTCATTCCAAATGAGTGAATTGAAATTGAGTTTTCGGGTTGCTGTGTAATTAATGTTTCTGGTCGGAAACGCACTTTCATGTGTCCTTGTATCTACTAGAGACAGAGTGTTTCTTTTTTGTTAAAGTCACCATTATGCATAAAAGCACGCCTCAGTCTCGGTTCCATTTCATTTAGGCTGATGGTGAGGCATTTCCTTTTCACGACATGTGCGTTTCAATACAGCCCGGCATTTAGTTACAGGTTTTTCTTAGGTTGAGATGTTCCCAATATCTTGACACATTAATGAAGTAAATGCTAACAAGATTAAATGCTATTAAATTTAACTGTGCCACAACTTGGTTGAGTTAAGTATCCTGGAAGAGCAGCGTAGAATTCAGCGTAGAACATTTTTTATGAAAAAGAAATCAACACTCCTGTATTCAAACAATTAAAGAGAACACGGAGGCGTTCAAATCCGTGATTTTGATTGTAATGTGGAATGAACAGTTAAAAGACTAAATATTAGTATTTTGTACTGTGATGTGTTGAGAAGTTTTCTTTGAATACTTTTTGTGACCTGTTTACTGTTTACCTGTTTAGTAATTGATTTGTATTGTAATGTTTAACCGTGGTGTCGTTGCTGCTTCGACGAAATAAGATACTGCTATACGGGGGTATCTGTCTAGTTGACAGCCCGAACCATCGCGTATATTTCACCGTTATGTACATTGTCAATTATCCAGATCTACATTTACGCTTCACAACTACCAACCATAATTCAGTCAAAATACTTTTTTCAATTTACTTCTGATTTGATATTCTGAAATTCATGGGCTTTTATAGTAGGAACATGTAAAAATACTGCCTTTGTTATATTGCAAGTTAGTTGAACGTTATTCAGGTCATGATTATTACCTGCCAATTAGACCAGGTTTGCAAGACCAAAGTGTCAGACCTCTGTACCGTACCTAAAGTGACAAACTATGTCAGAAATAAGTGTAGTTTAAATAACAGTCTAGTCTTGCAAATGACAGCTTAAAATCCTTTCACTGGTAAATAAGTGATATCAGTGGCCCAGGAGCCTCCAAAATTGGTTTATTTTCTGCAAAAATTTTGCTCGGCTCAACATGAGTTAGTTGTATGTGTGTTTTGAATTGTAGCGATACTGGCTGTGTACACCATTGTCCCTCGTCATTGGCACACAATGTGACCAGCGTATCATTGGCAGGGGTCACTTCGAGCAATCTGTAAATTATCATTGCGATTAACCTTGAAATAAAAACTTTGATCAAGCACTGCCAGCGAATATGATTTATGAAGGCTGTTTTTCCACATCAGGAAAGATTTATGGTCAACACACTTGCAAATGCGAGCTCTGTGGAGTAATGGTTTGTATGAAGCACTGCTGCGCAGACAAACTTAATATCATTTCTGAATAGGGAGGAGACATTGGAAAGTGCTTAATAATTCACAGCTTTATTAGATCAAGGTGTAAAACTGGTACCAGCCATATGCGGGAGGACACGATAGTATGTGGCTCTATGTGAAATTTTACAGCTCCGCTGCCACCTGATCTTCTCACCACGAGGTCATGATTCACCCGAGGGAAAGCTTTGGAAAGGTTAGGTGAGTTCTCAAGTGCATTTCAGTTGGCAAGTTAAAAGTGCGAACCATATTTAATGTTCCATCAAAGATTATACTATAGAATCTTGGTTCAATTGTGGGAAAACAGCAGCTCATGAAATTCCTATCAGTTTGGAAACGAACAGAACAAAACAGAGAACAAAAGAAATCCACACAGTGCTTTTGATATGCGATTGTTTCAAAACTGACAGGAATTTCAACCTCTGATGTTAGGATTGTATCAATGAACTTCTTTCTCTGAAGGAACAACCATGTTGGTCTTTCCCCTCATACGGTTTGGTTAAAAATTTACATTACTTTAGTTTAACGAGATGCATAAGCAATAGATAGAACATGTTTTTTTCTGATTTATATCAGATATGAAGGATGCGACTAAGTACAAACATTTCCATCATCTCAGTTGAGGTGGATAATTGTGAGGAAGTGAGGGATTTGTGTTATGGCTCCTTCCGTCACTTTCAATAAATATCTGTACAATCACTAACACCTGTGAACCTTGTGTACACGATGTAAAGCTGTATCAATGTAACCAATCTCACCTCCCTGTGTGGGCTCCCAGGTTAACATGGACTGATGGGAACATGGGAGATTCCAGTCAGCAACGTATTCATGGGTGTCCAGGCCAACCTTCCAACCTTAAAAAGATTAAACTACAATTTCATCCCCTACACGTCAAATAGGTAGACCGAACTGCAGTGCCGCTGGTATCTTGCGAATCAGTTCTTTTATGGCACTGTTCTCTTCATATAATTAGCCATTTCTTACAAGTTCACCCCATGTGCATGAAATCTCTCCCACACCTTGACCCAATTTCTGGCGTCACTGTACTGTTAACGGAATTCGGCATTTATGCTATCATTACGCGCAGAACTTTGAGAAGGTTGAGTACCAAGTAATTTCACGACAACCTGGTAATAATTACTTTAATTGGGCCATATTGTTAACACGCCACTGGTTTTGGATTGTTACAGAGAGTTTTGACAGTAATTGGATATGAAAAATTCGCCCATTGACTTCATAACGTTGCTTCGAAATATTCAGCAATAATTAATCCGGCGCTGTTCGATGGTTCAGTTTATAATATCACTTCTGCCTATTTCTACATAAATCTGTATACATTCTTTGCTAATTCTGTAAAGTGAGGAATAATCTGCCCTCAGTGTACCACCAAGGAAGATTTAATCGGAGAATTTATGCGAGATTTCTGTTTTACCGGAGAAAAACTTGGTAATTCAACTAATTGTGATGGATTGAGATGCTGACATAGTGCGTTTGACTGTCGATTCCCCTTCAATGGGAAGTTCATACACTGAGTTTGTACTTGAATGATGGATGGCCATTATTTTTACTTCTTTTCATTTTCGTCATCAATCACTGGAATTCAACACTAAAACGTTTATTACGAAACAAATCTTTTTCACCTGTGTCTTTTAACATTTCCGAATTAATGTTTCACTCCCATACAAATGTGGATTACAGTTTTTCTTCCAATCCGATGACGGATTGTTATTATTGGGATTGCAAATTACATACTATTTACATTATATTAGTTGATATTGTCAATAGCAATAATCCAAATCTCAATCATTCAAATTCGGGAACCCATTAATCATAGATGATAGATACATTGATTTGTTATTTACATCCAGAATGATTAGTATGATAGACTATGATACCTCATAACAGGTATGTTGTTCGACTATTAGTTGAATATCATATCACACGTTAAATGTTACATTTGTTTACACATCGTTTACAGCTGTTCGGGTTAATAGGTACAAATATGAGTAAAACACAACTGTCATAAGGGCTGAACGAAAATGATGAAAATTACAAGTCTCACATCCGAGATGACCTTGGAATCATGTATATAATTTCGAAAAAGGTAAACATTCGAGAAGGGAAAACGGTCAGTTTAGGAATGTCCTTCGCAAACTTTGCAACAAAATCATAGAACAACAATATATACTTGACAAATCTCATTTAATAAATATCTGGTATGTACAACATTTAGTATTTAAAGACTTTTCTTTTAGTTTGGTTTGAAGATATAAGTAAATGTAGGTTTGGGGTTTTTTTTAAAAAAAATATATCATACAAAAATAAAATACATTTATACATACAAGTTTACCGATGTACACTCCTCCCCGGATATATCGATATCGCTTATATCGATATCCAGGGGACATAAACTGACGCACCAAGAAATCGTCCCGCGTTTTTTTCGAGGCGCGCCCAGCAGTAGGTTTACCATT
>JBCAUI010208305.1:0-16854 GCA_038406195.1 Haplosyllis anthogorgicola
AAGTGCGAATTAGATACCCAAACACTGTATACAATATAATACATACATGTAGCTCTCTGTATTCACTTAAGATGAATTTGATACCCAAACGTTGAACATAATGTAAATGAACTCTGTACCCAAACAGGTTGATCAAACATGTAAATCTCTAATCTATGTTTATAGTATGTATGTATGTATGTATGTATGTATGTATGTATGTATGTATGTATGTATGTATGTATGTATGTATGTATATAAATAAGACTAGGTGATGTCACAGAATATTATGTAAAGCAGATGTCCTCTTTTACTTGGATAAATCGAATGCCCCGAGCACAGACTAATATCATAAATACTTTGCTTGATCCTTAGCACCACTTGAAGCAAAGTGTTAAAGAATATTCCTCATGTAGTTAAACAAGAACTTGTCATTACTTAGATATAGATTTAGACATGAAGCAAGTTTATTTATTCAATTTAAAGTTCTATGAATTGCTTGTGAGGACCTCTTGAAGCAAAGTGAGTAAAACCTGTTGATTCTATGCCCAAACGATAATTTATTATGCATGCATGTATATATTAATATTACTTATCAGCTTTAAGTGTGAATTAGATACCCAAACACTGTATACAATATAATAGATGTAGCCCTCTGTAGTCACTTGAGATGAATTTGATACCCAAACATTGAACATAATGTAAATGAACTTTGTACCCAAACATGTCAATCAAAAATGCAAAACTCTAATCTATGCTTAAAGTATGTATGTATTAAGTGATGTCACAGAATATTATGTAAAGCAGATGTCCCCTTTCACTTGGATAAATCAAATGCCCCGAGCTCAAACTTATATCATAAATACTTCGCTTGATCCATAGCACCACTTGAAGCAAAGTGTTAAAGAATATTCTTCATGTAGTTGAACAAGAACATGTCATTATTTAGATATAGATTTAGATATGAAGCAAGTTTATTTATTCAATTTAAGTTCCATGAATTGCTATGAATCACTTGTGAGCACCTCTTGAAGCAAAGTGAGTAAAACCTGTTGATCCTATGCCCAAACGATAATTTGCATGTATGTATATATTATTATTATTTATCGGTTATAAGTGTGAATTAGATACCCAAACACTGTACAGAATATAATACATGTAGCTCTCTGTATTCGCTCAAGACAAATTTGATACCCAAACATTGAACATAATGTAAACGATCTCTGTACCCAAACATGTCGATCAAAAATGCAAATCTCTAATCTATGCTTAAAGTATGTATGTATCTATGTATGTATACAAATAAGACCAGAAGATGTCATAGAATATTATGTATCAAACTCAAACTCATATTACAAATATGATCCTAAGCACCACTTAAGGCAAAGTGTTAAAGAATCTTCCTCATGTAGTTAAACAAGAACTTGTCATTATTACATAATTAAACAAGAATGGTTATATACAGTATAGTTCTATAAGAATTTGTAGAGTCTGTAAACAGCCTGTAACTTAAACTGCAAATGTTTAAATCATCCAATACACAGTATATACAAAAGTCATTTTATGAGATTATGAGATTACAAAGAACGCTATACCCAAACAATGAATAAGTAACCAGAATTAGCCTTGAAAATCTTTCAAACCTAAATGTTATCATCCTAGGGCTAGCACAAGACTATATCGCAAAAAGCAGTTTGTATTCTTGTTTTTTAACTCTATCTTGGAATAGTTATTGTTGAATGTATTATAAAAAGTTGGAACTGTATAAGTGGCGATTGAAATGATCCATCAGAACAATCATTAGATTTCATCGATCGCCAGTTCTTTGTAAATTTGGTACCGTATGATGCATGTAATTGATTTACTACGTACAAAGAACGAATAAATACAATACAATACAATACAAATACGATGATGGTGTATGTAAATGAAAGACCTTCATTGAAAATTGATGTGATTTATGCAATAGGTGGTCACAGTGTTGAAACTCAAGTAAATGGTTCTTTGTTGTTGCGTAAACTTTAAGAATTCGTTTCACATCAATTCTGCCATTCAGGCAAAGTCCCGTTCAGAACATGCAGCAGTTACGATGAAATTATTAAATGTCATTGATTTTGAGGCAATCTTCGCCAAGAAATATCTTCAAATTACAACGCATTTTGCCGCTATTGCATTCGCAATTATGATTTGCCTGTTTGCTGCATGTATTTGTAGTTGTCGTAATGGTTTTTTGTCAATGTCTTCAGTGACAGGTCATCACAATTTAACATTGCCCACATTACCATTTCTGTCGCATCTTTGTGTTTTTGTTGATATTATGAAATGTTGGTCTGTGTGTACTATTTGGCAGCCTTATTTGCTGGGCGGCATTACATTACAGCATAATGGTTTTTCTGGGAAATGGTTTTAACCAAGGTCTTGATAGTAGCGGATCCAGATGTTTCTTCCGTGTGTGGGGGGGGGGCGGGGCAGGGGAGCAGAGAGGGGAGGGGGTCGATGGCTCAGCGAAAAATCGCTCATGGTGAGGCGGCACCGTCACTGCTGTAACACGAACGACTACATAAATTCCGTTCCATTATTCCATTATTCTTGCCATTTAATTGGTCCAGTCACAGTGCTGCATATGACATGACGATCACATGTCATTCATTTGGTCCATGATGCGATTCGGTCGCTTATCTATCAGCGACTGATGGTGATTGGCGCTTGACATTTCGCATAAACCATTGCCTCCCTGCCGTTTGGCGTATCTTGTGCTTTATTTATACCCCGCACTTAGTATCCCCCTGCGTTAACTCAATGTTGTCTGCTATCTCTGCGTGTACTCAGTACCTGAGTTACTTGGCTTCGCACTCTTTCAGGCTGGTTTTATTGCATGTAACAACAGGGACCAAGGCTGGGCTGCCACTTGCCAGCGATGGTCCTAGCACTCAAAGCGCAGCGTTATTCGGATGATCGACACATGTGTGTAAACTGTAAAAGAAAAATGTCTTAGTAACAATCAAACGTCTTCCTTTTGTCGAGCTGTGAATCAATTTCAACGACAAAGCGTCGCTTGAGATGTAATTTCTGGAAATTCATTCATGATACTTTTGCTTTGATACTAGCAATGAAAGAAATATGTGCAATTTACGTTGTAACAACATTACAAAAATAAAGTGGATCTGCGTTTTATAACATAGACCACGGTGACAGATTTCGTATAATTAATAAATAGTAAAGAATCATTCTTCAAATTGAAGACAAGGCGTGCTGGGAGACACCTGCCGGGAAGGCGAAGAACTAAGCCTGCGCTAATTGTAAAACTGCCCTGCCCGGTTCTGACACACTACATACCGCTGTGTGAACACACTTATAATTAATTTGATGGAAAGTCCGTTTTCACCGGTTAGAAATAGAGTTATGTCGGTACACTGACAAATCAGCGATACTTAATTGTAACTTCGAACAGTAAACAGCTCTATCCAGAAAGCAGCTCTAGAGTTTCTGACCTCACATAAAGTGGACAATGTAATGTGGTGTGTTCATCCATGTTCTTTCAGCTGTTGTGCTCAATTGCGGATATTTCAGTAGGAATACACGGTTTTCTTCATTCAACAGGCTTAATTAAAGTGTAGTATTTTATTGTACATAGCATCTGGTGTTATTGTAAACTAGAATTACGTACATAATGATTGATCAAGGTAAAAGTACTTTATGTTTGGTTTTTAGGTTTGTCATAAAAACCGTTTCCATCCTCAGTTTTCAGATTGAACGTTTCCTTGGAGTAAACGAACTGTAATCGACATCAACCATGGGATGGTCGACTGTACTATTCTTAAATTACCAAATCACGAATTGACGAATTTAAGTTCAATTAAATTGCCAAGAAGTTACGAAAATTGCCACAGCATGCCTGGTGTCGAAAATAAAAAAGGTATTTTTCTGAATTATAAAAAAACAAAGAGTAGTATTTTTGCGCCACTTTTGTGTGAAACAATTTCATTCACATTAAACACATTGTGTTGGACGTGAAGTACAATGGAAGGACATTTTAATGTACGTATTTCATCTCTTCTGAAAAGTGCTATAAATCGGTCTCCAGAAAAATATGTTATAAACAACATGTTATTTCGAGAATTGATAAAAAAGTGAATTCTCATTTCAAAATCATATGTCTTATTTCCGAGATCAAAATTTACCTAGTTGCGTAGTTATGAGCTGCAGGTCTGAAACTCAGTGTTGGTATGTAATAGGTTATATACATACAAATGGAGTAGTTTCTGGTTGGAAGAATAGATAGGTATTCCTAACACCCTTTTGCCTGCCAAAATATAAATGTCAGGCAACCTCTGAAACTCTAGAAAAGTTCGTATAATTTGAAATGTAAAGATAAAAGCAGACAGAGTTAAATTTAACATTGGAAACAAATGCATTGGATTATATGCAATATATGCGACGGGCGACGGACGGTTGATAACCATGTAGGCCCACGGCTCCAGTGTGCCAAAAATCTTTGTTTTGTCAGAGAGAAATGTTGTTATAACCAGTAGATTTATCAGATATGTTGTTATGATTTAATGGATAATTTCAACCTGATTGTGGAGTATTGTACCAGCTGTTTTATAGATTGTCAAATTGTAATAAACACAAATACCAGCTGAAGAATAAAAACGTTTATTGTGTATTTTTCAAATTTTGAAAATATCAGAGAATTTTTATTGATAAATTAATTATTTTAAATCATGAAAACCTTTATCTAATGATTCTGAAATTTATTTCAGGAGAAGGTATGCGTTTTTAAGAAGATGCGGTTGCTAACATGAGTAACCAATGTAACCAAGGTTTGTTGGAGATAAGAGAAATAGGCGTCACCATGACAACCAAAACTACAGCATTACTGTTGTTTATTACCATTTCCATGCTATCATTGTTGTGTGCAGCAAATGATCAGACAAATGATGACGTCCATTCAAATGGCAACCATAGCGATGGCCATGGAAACCAGACGCATGGTGGTACGTAAATTCTTACTTTCTTCTCTTTTTTGGTGTGCTGTACCCTACAAATGTAGATGAGACTTCTAGCTTTCAAAAGGGTGTTCTTGAAGCAATTTTTGGAGAGTCTAAATTCAAGTATTGATTCCAAGAATTGCTCTCTTTCCCATGCCAGAACTCCAATATATATCATTATTGGGGCTCTATTCATTACCCTTTACCCAAGATTTGTAATTTGGATTAAAATCTGTCATGGCCACAATGCAAGATCACCCGTTTCTGTTCAAGTGAAATAGATTTACGCCGTGATTGGAAGGTAACCATGCGAGGAAACCGAGCATGTCCAAGATCCTAACTAGATGTACCAGTGGCTCCAGAATGCTTATGCGCAGGTCTCATAATAAGTGACTACGACAGTTGCCAAAAATATTTCTTGATACAAGTCATCCCGCTTAGCTCGAACATAGATATCTCGAACTTCGTGTTAGCTCGAACCTTTTAAAATGTTCCATTAATAGTTTTTTGATTGTAAAAATAAAGTTTTACACGAACTTCCGGTTATCTCGAACTTTTTAGGAGTGTCTCACGAGGCTTCGAGCTAAGCGGGATGAACTGTAATGCATTTGTTATTTTAGGAGAAGCGCACACCTCTCACGGGCAAGGACACGGAGTGCATGTGGCAGGGTGGCAGTACGATTACGTGAAGACACCACTGCTCATTACTATCTTCCTTATCTTTGCGCTCATTGCAAAACTCGGCTTCCACCATGTTGACTATCTGTCTAAGATTATGCCCGAATCGTGGTAAGCAAGGCAAGGGAAGATGCAGTAGACATTGATAATTGCACCATTTGCATTGGCGGATCTAGGGGGGCGCCGCCGGCGCGCCCCCCCCCAACGGCCCAAATTTTCTGCGATTTTTGCTGAAATTATTTGTAATTTTTCAGTAGACATTGCATTAAATTTATTTGTCCACGTTGTGCTTTATTTACAGTTTGTTGATTGTACTCGGTACTATTGTGGGGATAATAGTGTAGTGAGTATTATCTAATCTAACATAATGAAATATGACTAAGTGAGCAAATATAATTCTAAATGCTTAACTACAGTATGTACGCTTCATGTATGGTATTTTACGAAGAATTGACATATTTGAAGACTAATATTGCAATTTACCGACTAAAAGTCAGTTCAGTAATGCCGTTTTAAATGTGCATATCTTGACAGAACTGGAATTGACTTTGTGCATGGATTCGCACTCACATTTAGCATATTAGACTTGTGCTAACTTTTTAATTTATATGGTAAAGTTCAAAAGTTTTCAAAATTTTCTTCATATTACAGTATGGCTGCAGACGGGATGCATGTGACGATGTCTAATGAGTTGTTTTTCCTCTACCTCCTTCCTCCGTAAGTTTAATAAGACAAGGCTTCATTATTTCGCAATTTACGTTGCCCACCGTTTTAGTAATTTCAGGTGAAAGATAATAAATACACTACATGAGAAAAGTTTCGGTAGAAAGTACATGTACGGATACAGAATATCACTGATTATTTATCTCTAAACCACTGTCATCGTGTACTCATCGTTAAAATTTTTTCTCAGGATCATCTTGGAGTCGGCGTACAGTTTGCATGACCGAGTGTTCTCTGATAACATCGGAACCATACTGCTATATGCTGTTGTTGTAAGCAAATTTTACATTTTTGCCTGTAAGATGCACATGTTTTCCAAGTCCGGACCGAATGTGCTTTGCACCTTGAAACGGTTTAAATTCAGCAGGGTTAAAGTTGCAGCATCATTAGTCTATCACGCTTTGCGTTGATAGACTTCTGTGAACGAAAGGGTGGTTTCGCTATTGAGTCAAAACTGGGCGTACAGACCCGTCCCCCCCCCCAGCAGGTCAGGTGCAGACAGCCCCCCCCCCCTCCAGCAGATGAGGTGCAGACAGTCCCCCCCCAGCAGATGAGGTGCAGACAGGCTCCCCCACCACCACCACCACCACCCACCCACCCACACACCCACCCACGCGTGATAGACCATTTACCCGGCTTTCCCGGGTAATTCCTCTCGTTGTTTACTTACAGGAAGGCATACAGCGCGTCTTTATATTTTATAAACGCACGCTAATTTTGGTGCGTTTAGCATCCCATGAGCATTAGCCCCACTGGCTTAACATAACATTGTTACCATTGATGCGTTTAAGGCGGTACGTTTAGTTTATGAAGACGTGCTGATAAGCTGCTGTGTTGTTTATCAAAACATGTATAATATTCAAGATGTCATTGAGGATATATTTTGTGATAATGTTGGTTTGAGTAAAATACATCTAGATAAAAACTGAAATCAACTGAAACATTTACTGATGTAGGGGCAGGACATTGGTGCCAATGTTGAATTAAAGCAATTTTGTTGTTCTAACTTTCAGGGCACAATTCTCAATTGCTTTCTGATAGGTAAGTGCTAGACATCTCAGTTTCATCTCTTTTTTTTTAAATCCTCAAGTGCCCAATTGATTTTGGAACATGTAACTGAGAAGATTTTCAGTTGAAAAAAGAATAAATAGGAAAAAAACCGAAAAAACACTCAGAAGAATGAATCAGTCGTCAAATATGGCTTGCGGGTTATAATATCAAATCAATTATTTAAAACCGTTTAATTTCCATTTGTAAACAACTTGATGTGTGTTACAGGTTGTACGTTGTTTGGTTTAGCCAAGGCGGGTGCTATGGGGACAATAAACATCAACTTGGTACAATGTCTTGTGTTCAGTGGGCTGATCGTAGCTGTAGATCCAGTCGCCGTAAGTTATTTTAGTTGTTCAGTCGTTCTCTTTGAACCTTTCATCAGAGCTTCATAGATTGACATCTCACAAGTCTCTTCTTACCTTATATGTAAGAAGAGCTTAAGAGCCTAGTAAAATCCAAACTGACTCGGGCCTGTGAGGTGCAATGGAGCCCTTAACCGTGAGATTGATGGTTCGAAACTCACAAGTGCTTCTTCAACAATACTTGGATGACTTGATAAAAAAACAGGTTTCAAAACTTCATTGTCTTACCAAGTCCAAAACAGGGGTATCAGTGACACCCTCACCAAAAAAGTTGTTGTGAAAGGTTCCATAAAGGATATTACTAGAATTGCCACAAAAAAAGTCTCAACTAACACACAAATTTACATCTTCTTTTCAAAATTTCAGGTACTTGCTATATTTCAAGAAATAGGAGTAAATAATACGTTATATTTCTTAGTGTTTGGTGAATCTCTTTTGAATGGTAAGACTTTTTATTCAGTCTTGTTTTATCAAATTTTAAGCGGAGACAATGTACATTGCTATGAAACTGCAAAAGATTTATATTTCTAGTGTTGAGTCTTGGCATTTCTATTGCCACCCCTAAAATAAAATACTAAATAAATACTGTAGATCTATTCCATAGCATTACAATGTTTGCAAAACATTCTTGACGAAAGAACGTAATTTTAACATTTATGTTTGACAGATGCTGTAACTGTTGTGATATACAATGTAATGAACGCGTTCAACGGAATGGACAGTATTCCTGTACCTGAGGTTAGTGCCTACTTCTTTTGAGCGACATTCAACTTTCAAGATTTCCCAAGTAGATCTAAATTGCATCTCCTATAAAATGTACGCAAGCCAAAGCT
Source organism: Haplosyllis anthogorgicola (assembly GCA_038406195.1). Taxonomy (NCBI): domain Eukaryota; kingdom Metazoa; phylum Annelida; class Polychaeta; order Phyllodocida; family Syllidae; genus Haplosyllis; species Haplosyllis anthogorgicola. The sequence goes on from JBCAUI010208305.1 coordinate 8,620, forward strand.
ACAAATTATTGAATATTATACCAAGCATACGATATTGCCGGCACACCAAGTACAATTTTTTAGCAGACAATGACATGAAATTATATTGTTTTAAACTTTTATATTTTAAAATTCAGGAATTACCTCGTGGCCTGTATGCCAGGACGCCGTACTGACAGTGACGGTGAATAAAGTATTGTATTTGAATAGTGCATTTCGATATTTCAGATTCTAAAAGGCATAGCAGCATTTTTCGTAGTGAGCTTAGGAGGGTTGATTGTAGGTGTCTTTTGGGGCATCATAACATCATTTATTACGAAGTTCACTAAACATGTCAGGGGTTAGTAGAATAGATCTATGTTTTTATGGGTATGCCGTTGTATTGAGAAAAACTAAGAACTTGGTTGGTGCACAAATTTATTGCCATTATAACGGAAAGACCAACCAAAGGTCATATTTGTTAATGTAGACACGTATGTAATACTGCACCTATTCTTTGCAGTTGTGGAGCCACTTGCTATGTTCATATTTGCCTATGCAGCATATTTGTCAGCAGAGTTATTCCATTTCTCTGGTATCATTAGGTAAGACCAAACACACATACACAATCTTGCACACATACATGACACATGCACACACACATTTTACATCTTGCATTATCTTCTTGCTGTGGCATTTTGTATCTTAATGAACCACAAAATCGAGCTCCGTATTTTTTTAAGTTGTATAGGTTGCGGATTGGTACAGGCACAGTATGCATTCCATAATATCTCCAATAAGTCACAAACAACCGTGAAATACTTCAGCAAAATGATGAGGTATATACCAATGTCATTTCTTGAAGTATTATTTATTGTTACTGCATAATTAATCACAACAAAATTTCATTTGTGCCAGATTGTAATGAAATATAGTAGAATGCGTCTTTAGCGGCATCTATCTTTGGCGGCATTTTACCTCTTTTATGCAGTTTTCCCTGACATGAACCCTTAATATTACTGTTTATTTTATCTATCTTTTACGGCATTCTGGTCATCCAAAAGATAGGTGCCGCCCAATGCAGGTTGTACTGGAGGACAAATATCTCTAAAACTGTAAATAAATGGAGAAAGTTCTGTTTTAAAATTTTTAGTTGCAAAATCTTACAATCACAAGCTTAGCTATTAACCTTTTGAATGCCATATTCACTTTCAGTTCAACTTGTGACTGTATAATATTCATGTTCCTGGGCCTTGCTTTGGTGCGCGATCATGAGTGGCACACTGGGTTCACATGCTGGAGTGTTGTGCTATGTCTCGTGTACAGGTTTATAGGTTAGTATGGAATTTTATCAATGTGATCTTCAAAGCGCAAGCATACACGTCAATATGTAATGTATTTTAATGGTAAATTCTAACGTTACAAATTTGTTTCATTGCAGTGGTTTATGTTTTGACATTCCTTGCTAATAAACGAAGAAAGAGAAAAATCAACATGGTAGAACAATTTATTATGGTGAGTAGATTATAACAAAGAGGAATGATTATTAAATTCTACAATATTTCCAAAAAGATAAACATCGGGTGCATGCCATGGCTAACTGGCGGGAAGAGCAGTCTATCACACCTTGCGAGTGTGAACCCTCATGGGTGGTGTTCCCCTGCCAGCAGATGCTGGTTGGAAGGGGGCAAGTTTGGTTTCCAAATGTGTTGGCCTTGGTCAACCATCCTGTCACCTGATCCTGGAAGGAGGGGATGTTTCACTGCCAGTTTTGAGCTCACAGATGATTTTAGTTGCTAGTCAGTTACATTGGCGGATCTAGGGGGGGCGCGGGAGGCGTGCGCCCCCCCCCTACGGCCCAAAATTTCTTCATTTTCATGCAGTTTTTCTCGAATTTTGGGCGAAAATAGGTGAAAAATTGGGTTGGCGCCCCCCCCCACGGGAAATCCTGGATCCGCCAATGAGTTATAGTGTATTGTACTGAGACAATTTGAACGCCGTACAAGGTAAATGAATTACCCTCCCCTCTCCTAACAAGTGTCAGCAGACATGCACTCGGGCTAGACTGTCTATCATTGGCCATCATAACTTCAAAGCACAAAATCCTTAGATCCTAACTACCCCTAATTACCATCAATTAAAAGAACAATCAAATCTCCACTGCATAAGCTCACACAGCTCCAGCACAGATCAGTTCGAGTTAGGACCAGGCACCAGGCTAGAGATTACTTCTGCTACATGTACACTTCAAAGAGAAGCAAATAAAGAAAATTCAAACTTCAGTCATTGCCTCAGCGTTAACTTTTCACTAATTGAGGGAGAACCATTCTGTACCATTACACTATCGATGCATGCATGATAGAATAATAATCAAGTGAGTTTGATGTCCACCCACCACGCCCATGTGTTTGTACCCACGAACAAGCATTGAGGTAATAGTTGACTGTCGACTAAGTATTTGATCCTCATGTCCCTGCTAGGGGGTAGAGGCTTTCTGTATTCATGAGATGGTTTTGGTGTTTTCCTGTTAGCCCTTACAGTTTTCTAGGACAAGACTCTTCCCCCCCCCCCGGAATGTGGGAAAATGCATTTCTGGTCATTTTTCATCATTTTAGACACTTTAAATTATTTTAGTGTTGAATTTTAAACTTCTTGGTGTAGTGGAGTATTGGACTACACGGCATGAGGCTCTGTGCACCGACAGGTCATCTTTTCGTTAATCGTGTGACGCATTTTATTCTTTTGGCACCAGGCATACGGAGGTCTACGAGGAGCAGTTGCATTCTCACTGGTTGCTATGATCAATGCTAAGGATCTGCCAGTTCAACCGATGTTCCTGACGACCACGTTGGTTGTCATATTATTCACAGTATTTATTCAGGTAAATATTCCGGTGACGAATTCAAGAGTTCGCACAGGTGTCCCTATAACATTTCTGTCAGAAATTGTGAAAATCAGCTGTAACCCATAAAAACGAAGGCAATATGGACTACAGGAGCGGCTGTGCATCCCTGAAACCACCTCTGGATCTACAATTTTATTCATTAAAATCAGCATTACGCGGAGATTGTTGATTCCAACGTAAGTTTTCCTACAAAAGTAAATGATGATATGAGTATATTTTAGCATAATGCCATCTCTAGTCTACTTTTATTTGCCACAGATTATTAACAATAATAGTAATGTTTGATGCCGCATAAAGTTCTTTTGCAAAAGACCATAGGTGTTGAGCATTTGATAAATTATTTTCAAAAATTATTTTCATATCAATGGAAGACTAGGTAAACGGTAAGCAAGTTAACGTTTTCAACTAAAGTTTGTTTCGTTTAACAGGGCATGACAATTAAACCGCTGGTGGGCTTACTACGAGTAAGCAGAGACACACAGAAAAGTATCTGTCTCATTGAAGAAATACACAAAAATGTGAGTCTTGAACAATACAAATTTTCAGACATTTCAAAACTGGATTCAAAACAAAATCTCGTGGTTTTATATATTTGCCTATGGATTTAACTTTGATCATAAAAGTGATGATAATCATCAAAATACAAACTAACATTGACGAAATATGCATAAAACGAAATATTCAGTAAAGTAAACCAAAATTAGAGAGAAAATATAACTCAGAAGGCATATGCGATCAACATTTTGTGGCCTGGTTTCAGGTGACGGATCATATAATGGCTGGTGTTGAAGAAATCAGTGGACACACAGGAGAAAATGCTATCAGGGTAATTTTAAGGGCAACTTCTATTTTAACTTTAATGTGTTGATAATTTTAAAAAATCACCCTGTTTTGAAAATTTGTAGATAAAATGATCAGTAATTCATTTGTGAATTGTAGGAGTACCTGGAACGTTATGATGATAAATACATGAAGAAATGGTTGATGCGGTGTCCAGTGAAGAAAGACCAGGACATCATGGAGCTCTATCAGAATATGGCTCTACAGTATGTAGGCGCCCCTCAATCCAATGCTACCACTGTAGTTCGAACGAAATCTTTTAAAACTTTTAGGGTTGTTTTCTGTGTAATTTAATGTGTTGCATCTAAAGTCTGATGACCCTGCAAAGAAGGTTGGTCGTGCAAAAGAAGGTCAACCCAAAGGAAGTTCCACTTTACCGAAGCATCGCCTTAGACAATTTCAAGTGCAGCAGCTCAAGTACACCTGCAAAGTCCAACATGTATACACATGTACATTTTACTTTCAGGCAGCATTATGACGCTATTGGTGCTAAGGGTAGCGCACTTAGTATGGATGTCGTTAGTACTGTACAGTAAGTTCCAATTTGTTCTTTGGAATAGACATGGTGGATAGGATTGGTTGTAAGAAATAATGACCCTCGAGAGATAGTTTACAATAAGTTTACAACTGACACAAATTTGCATTGTACCATGTTAACTTAAATTGGTCAGTTGTTAAGCTATACATGTTCTTCTTTTCAGGCCGAAGAAAGTTGACAAGAAAGGTTTTATAAATGATCCTGATATGATGCGTACACATGCTGATCATCGACATTCTGCATCCAACAGTAAGACAAAATTGTTATTTTTATTTCTTTTTGTTCTAATTGTCAAAAAGTGCAAAATTGTAATTGTTTTTTGTTCATTTATTTTCGTTAAAATTTAGTACGAAATGGAAATAGAATGAAAATTGTTGTAGTCTCTAGTGTGATTGATGTTGTAAAAATTAAATAATTTATTTATTAAAAATATTCTTTAAAGTAAGAGAGGAAAGCTGCATATTTGTACTTTTTTGTAAATCAGCTCACTGCAAAGTGCCAGATGCTACAGATACAGGAAAAAGCAATGAAACATGTTACATAACCAAAACAAAAAAAGATCCAGAATTTGATCCGGTTTAGACGTATAATTTAAGAGATAAGCTTCGCGTATCCTCTCTATCGATATCTATCATCAATATTGTGATGTGTAAAAGGTGTACAGTAAAATCTGTGTTGGGCGTAACTGCTGTCATCCATATACGTTTTGCTACAGTAGAACTTGTTTTGAACGACTCCTGTTTTGGGCGACAACAAACCAGTTTGAATGACCCTGTTTTGGGCGACAACTTACCTTTTACGACACTTTTGGGAGGGTGTCAGTGTCGCTTTGGACAAGTTCCACTGTAGTAGTTCCGCCAATGCAGGTTTTACTGTATTGTAATGTGTAAACTGACAACAATGATTCACGCATTTAGTTGATGGTTTTCAGCGCGACGTAAGACTGTGGCTGGTATACTCGACGGCGAGGGTAAATTAGCATCGTCAATTTGTGGAATAATCAACCCTACTTCTCTTTCATCCCTGTCCGATACGTCTGAACCCCACCATAATTACCTTCCCATTTTTTAAAATATATCCTGTGCTATGAAGGCCTGGCAAACTACCAAATAAGATAAATGTATGCACGCAAGCGAGAGTGCAGACAAGAGATCCACCCTGGATTTAAAAGCCATATGGAAGGTTAGTCGAAGTCCAAAACAGCAGTAATCAGTGGCCCCACAAATGGACCCTGGTCCAACAATTTTTTTAGCTGAATGCCCTCTATCGGGCATTCAGCTTTCTGTTTTCACCAGATTTTTGCTTTGATTTCTGACCTGATTTCTGAAAGTTCTGGCAAGGTGCCAAGGATGTCACATGAGATTAGATTTGTGTTCCCTGCACATGCATGCGGAGTCACATGACAGGCAAAATGGCGGCATGAAGCTTGGTAGCCGACAGGTTATCTTGTTTTTAAAAAAGATTAAGAAAAAGATAAATGTGTGTGCAGAGCCTAAATCGGTGGTTAAAAGTCTCAATTTGTGCAGGACAATTTGAAAAAATATACATAGGCAAAAGTAAAAATCCAAATAGAATAGTACTCCTCTTGAGAGGCCAACAAAATTTGCATGCTGATTAAAAATTTCGGGGGCCGTAATCCGTGTTATCGCTGCAGCAGGGGCACGCAGGTTTCCAGCATAAAATTTTGTTAATGTCCCCAAGAAATGGAGGAAGGGGTCGGAACTGACCCACAAATTTCTATGTTCAACGTTGTTCAAAAGTGCACAGATTTCATGAAGCTATTCATACTTTTATATTTAATTTTTACATATTTATATTCAAAATTGCAATGTTGAATTTATCGTAAAATTTAAATGGTTCATTGTGATGACCTCATTGATGACAATGTCCCCCATAAAAACAAGTATGATGGAAAAAATGTCCCCCATTTTTTTAAAAAGTAGCTGCAACACTGCATACCCATCCTGACGATGTACATATTACATAATGACGCTTTGTCTCAAATAGGCATATCATGTTCTGACAGATCTTCCGCTGAGCAATTCAGGGGACAACTCTTCAAGTGCTTTTTAAATGCAATTCATGATATTCTACTTCAGAATACTGTATTGCATTGTATTGTATTCGTATTTCCAAAAGCCGACACTTTTCTGTACATGCATAAATGTAGGGAAGTTTATTTACTTTCAAATCAATAAATGGCCTTAAATTGACGTTTGTGAGGCATTTTAAAATCACTGGGACGTTTGCCAAGCCGACTTCTTAAGCTGGATTTTTGTACAAAATTGATCGTTCCTACAAGTCGAATTTTCATGAAGGTTGTTATTTTGTGTCCCTTCTATTAATTTTGTTATGGTTTTTCTCATACATAGATTGACAGTTTAGTAGTGTCTGTACGGGTTACTGATTTTTTTTATCAATACTAGAATCAAAACCTGGACAGATTGGTTGCACTTTAAATTGAATGTATCAATTAATTAAACATGAGAAGCAATGCTGCAGAGTCTTTAATTACAAACCCCCGTAAAATGACAGGAATAACCAGGAATTAATTTAAGAACCATTAGTTTAATAATTGGAAAGTGAAAACTGATTTTAGCACAATTATCATTTCTAATTTGTACAATTATAAAATTACTTCATTGAGAATTAAGTGCTGCAGTATTTTTAACGGTTATCAAATACAAAAGACAGAGTAAATAGAGACTCACAGCTTTGTCAACTTAGGTTAGATACATAATTACAAATTAGATTAAATTAACAGAAAATTAGGAAATTATCGGTTATGAGAGAGTGGTTGAATAGACACTGCACTAAAACTGCACAACACACACACACACACACACACACACACACACACACACACACACACACACACACACACACATCGCGAAAAGTGCTTTGTCCCAAAATCCTAATCCCTCCATGATTTTTACATAATTTAAGCAAACTATTTATGTCTCAACATTGTTATTGAAATTCATTTTTTGTTTTTATAAATGTCGTACCCTTTGTGGTAGAAGCCCCAAGGAGTGGAATCTATTAATTTTCATGTTTTTATGATACCGGTGCATTTGATCCACTTAATATAATATTATTACTTATCTACTTTTAATGAGTGTACAGTGAGTTCTGTATTGGTCAAACGCGCTTTTTAAGGGACAGTACGACCTGTCTGAAGTGACACCTGTCTTGGACGGCATCCAAAATTTACGACGGCATTGCCTTAAAATAGTATTTATGTTTAATACACATATCTTTATCGGAACACTATTTTTTACGCACCGAAGAAGTAACGAATTCAGGTGTCGAGGTAGACAGGTCCTACTCTACCCGAAAGGTCTCAGTTTAGGCACTAGTGCAGTGCATCAGCTTACTCCTATCTTTTCGGTGTAGCAAATGTGTGGAGTGAATTTCTACACCCCTATCTCACCTATGTCTTTGAAGGAAAACTGCTGAAGCCTGTACAGTAGATAGTTTGTTCAAAACAGATTTCTTTGTAACTTACAATCTAAATATTAATTAAGACGTTTTATGTGCATTAGCGTGATTGCTGTAATATGTAGAACTAGATCTATTGATAACAAAATAATAACTTGTCACTTTAGTGGTAAGATCTTTTGGACCATATTTATAGCACATTTTTATAAACCTAAACGCACTGTCCATAACGCACCGAGCAATGATGCTAACGCTAAAGAAGTAGCGTTAGAATGTGAAGTCACATGCGTAAAGAGTTATAAATACAAGCTGAGACGAAAAGCCTAAATATCCCAGCATTATTAGAAATGGTAGAATTTAGAGAAATGAAAGCGTTAGCTTCCTGTAAAATAACACATTCTTCATGTGGGATGGTTTTTCAAGGTGTGAAATGCTTTTCATCTGTGAGTTTCATCCTTGAGTATTGGTAAGGCCTTTTTTTGTCTGTCGAAGACAGAGTATGTGGTCCCCGGCCTAAAAAACGCAGATTCTGAAAACGACGATAACCATCAAA
>JBCAUI010208416.1:0-16853 GCA_038406195.1 Haplosyllis anthogorgicola
AGTGGGATGACTGGATGGCTAGTTTTTCAGGTGGACGACCACATAGTCTTATCGAATTTCATTCGATAGACAAAAATTCTGCATTTGTACAAAGATTTCCCTTAATTCTGAGCTGTTCAAACGGGTTGGAACGTAGGTACCGACGTGGTAAACAAATCCCACACAAAGTTAGGCCACTTGACGTGAAGATTTTGCCTGAACATTTCGTCCCACTCTGCATTAAACGTATTCCGCTTGTCCCTGAACATTTCAACAAAGCCATAGACCTCACTGATTACTTTGTGAGCGTCACAGTTGCTCACTCTCCTACACAGAAGTCTCTCCAAGGCTTTGACCATTCTGTCTCTGATTGTCTGACATTTGTCTCTTCCTTCCTCTGTGACGCATACCTCTGTTAAAAGAACCATATGAACACAATAAGCTATATTCTAATTTGTTACAAGAAAGGCTCTTCATGTCTTGTAAGTTTTGTACTTCAGACTACAAAACGTAACGTCTGGCAAAGTCCAAGCTAAGGATTAGCCAAGGGGCTTCTTTACTTTCGAAACCAAAGGGCTTCTCCTGAGGTATGTAGGGGAAACAAAGTGTTTGCGGGTAGATTCCAATAAACCGATAATAACAGCCACTAAAGATAATCGCAGAAATTGATCATATTCATATTCCGCCATCTGTATAATGGCTGGTTTTAGTTGTTAGTCTTGCTGGCTGTCGACTTTGTTTTATTGAATGGCACTGTTATTTGCGATCACTTTTACAGTGTGTGTAACTAACCTGGCTTGACGATGCAAACGGCGGCAACCATCGCATATTCCTGATCTGTCAGTTCTAAATCTTGTAATTTTCCAGCGATTTCCAATCCACAGTCTATGACGTCCTGAAATACATACAAGTATTGTTTCTTGTAGCAGTTAAATTAATAGAATTTCAAATATATATAAAGCAAAGCGGGGCCCATCATTGAAAATATCAAATACCGTATTTGTTCTCATTTTGGCACCTCTCTAATTATGGCTCCCCTTCTTTATAAGCCTATAAATATTTCTTGATCCACACTGGGACAGTAAATTATTGTAAATACATGTGTAATGTATTATAAATTATTGCTGATAGATGATTAGGCAATACCTTTGAATGATAAATCAACAATTCGTCGTAACCAAGGACGACGCCAACTTGTCCCTCTGAGATAGTGTACAGTTTGTGGGCCACGTTAAATGTAGGAAAGAGGGCACCAATTTTAATTTCCGCCTTTGTGTCTACAAAAACAAAGAGAATACACGTAAAGATACTCATCCGTCTGACTTTTTGTTGCATTTTGTTGTGAACAGTTATTATTATATGTTTGTACGTGTGTATGTGTCACATGTGCATGTGTGTATGAATCTTATTAATGTGTGATCCTTACATTTTAGCAGAGCATGCTGGTCCTCTGGAGGTAGTGTTCTGACTCCAGGTAAACTGGTTATGTAAGCTGCTACCTTCCTGTAATATGGCACTAACACTGAATCTGCAAAGTGTTGTAACAGAGCCTGTCTGCCTGCAATGAACACAATATAGAAATAGATTAACGATACGAAATCCATACTCACTTCTTAGTTTTCTTTGGTTTAATGCGAAACAAGAACAACGAGCGAGAAAATATAGAATAGATGGAGCAAGAAGCGAAGGAAGCAGGTAGGAAAAGAGAAATTATAAAGACAATATTAGTTTCTCCTTAAAATGAATCTTTTTGGGGTAAAACAGACTGGCAAGATTACTAAACGGGAACCAAACCAAATAAAAATTCGCTCTGTCTTAATTCTCGGGAATTTCAAAGTGCCATAGCATGGAAACATTAACCAAGTCATTTACATACCATCTACATCAATTCCTGTCTCATCAAATATTTGTTTGTGTTCCTGAAACGACAACGGCTTCATGGGGCCAAACAACTTTTCTTTCTCCTCTCTCTCCAGCTGCAAAAAAGAAAACTATTTAATTCTTCCTGTCATAAAAGTTCCAAATTAAATGCATTGCTATCGTTTAATGTGAAATTTAACTTTAATCCAGCTTCATAATGAAGAGATGCATAAAAAGCATAGTCCAGATAAAAAAATTGGCGAACAATTGAACTTCAGTGATATTATTATTTTTCCAATAAACCTAGTTTACAAGAAATTCCCATTTACGTGAAGAAAATTTAGCCCCTTGGAGTGAAGTAAAATACAGGTTCCACATAATTATCCGCCACTGTGAACCGGTGCTTACCAGAAATTTGTGTTGATAGTCTGGCATCTTGGCCAGAAAACCTCTCGTCAGGAAATTCTGCTTGTCAAACGCCTCTATTGTTTGATCAATTAATTTATTAAGATTCTCATCGTCAGCTCTTGCAAGAGCAATGTCCAAGGCATCTGCTGGGTGTAGAATACTATTGAAAAGTGTTTGAATACTATCACAGTCTTGCTTTTCTGTATTGAATCCCTTTAGGTAGTCCGTCTTAAACTCTGTTGTGTTGTTGGGGTCTTTGAATAAGGTTTTTAATCCAAGTAATTTGTCAAGAACAGATTGTGAGTGAACGTCTTGCCCTAAAAGCTCAGAACTTTGCTCGGGAACAACTGAACCCATTGGAGGGTCACCATTTGTTAGTGTACTGGGCACATTATCAGAAAAGTTACCCAATATTTGTGACATGTTTTCTGTGTCGGGCGTTGGTTCAGATACATTGTTATTCAATAGTTGTGTTTCAATGTTTGACATCACTGCAGCGTCAGAGATAGTGTCCTCAGTAGGGTGGAACTCATGTAGATCCGGTATTAGAGTATCACTATCTCGGACGAGCGACTCGGAGTCTGCTGTTGTCGTGTCAGGTACGGCCACTTGGTAATAAGGACTTGATGGCGTTGCCAATAGGGATTTTAACGTGTGATTATCAGTGCCTTTACACGTGTACATAGATTTTGACATAAAAACGTCATTCAAAGGTTGATTGTTAGCTTCAGGAATGTCCATTGCAATTGCAGTTTCTGATTCTAACATAATGGGATCATTATTGGTAAGCAGGCTCAACATACTATCTGCTGATAGCATGTCGTCCTGAAGCTGTAAGCCTGAATCTGAGTCAAACGAACTTGATGTTGAACTGAAGCTGTGCGACGATCTCTTCGCGGGTCTCAGCAATTGTGACGGCTGCGAATCGCTTATATTATTCTGGAATTCTGATTGATCCTGTGAATTCGATGCGAAGAGAATTTTGGCTATGACATCCGAATTAGATGTTGTCGGTGACATGGTTGGTGGTGGTGTCTCAGAAGCTGGTGCATTCGAATCTGTTTTTGACTTCCAGTACTTCCTAGATTCCATTATGGTTTCAGCTCTCCTTTCCAATGTATATCGACCTTTCTTCACAGCTAACAAAAGACACAAACATGTTCAAGTATAATTTTAAACAGAAACTTTGGGGGACCCAGAATCAACCCAAAATTGTCTGAGGTGACCAGAAATGCATTTTCCCCAGTCCGGGGTGGGGGGTGGGGTAGGGGAGAGGTCCTGGTCCAACTTTTCTGCGATGGCTGCCAGGAACACAAATCTAATTTCTCTTAAATACATAGAGCTTCAACGCGGAAAGGCATGAGGCTCAAATATATTTTAGCACTATTTTTGAGGGAAGTACACTCACTCTTGTGACTCAAGTATCGACCACTTTACTTTTTCTATCTCCTACCAAAGGTGAGATTTGATGTCACAGATAAATTGTAAAAAGTGTTACAAAAGCTAATCAAAGGTTACGTCTGAGATGGGAGTTGGTCATTTTAATAAATAGTGTAACCAAGTTTTAAGTGACGATAGACGCATACCATCTAATGACATGCCCACTGCTAGGCATCGGGCGACTCTACAGGCCGGGCAAGGGGTTCCTTTAACTTCACCATATTTGATGTTGCAATTTCCTTCATTGGCACAAACCATGTCAGCCTGCCTCTTTAGACTTCTTCTGAAGAAACTCTGCAAAAAATGGGATGAATCACGCATCAGCTGTTTACCCAGATGAGTCACTTTTTCGTTGAAAAATGTAATCTTTTTGCTACCGAAGCAGAGGTCAGAAAACTGTGTACAATATTTTTTGCTTGGATGATTTTTGTCTTGATAGACATATATTTTATGGATCCTACTTATGTAATTACGTTTTAACATAGCAATAAACGTAAAACCGTAAAAATAATCTTGATGTAAAATACCTTGCAGGCTTCGCAGGACATCACTCCGAAGTGATAACCTGTAGAATCTGCCTCGCATACTGCACAAGGTCTTAGTTTCACAGAACTTTGAGGGCTCTCCTTCTTCTGCGCCGTTTTTTTCATTTTCTATCAAATACACAATATTTCACAAACATCAGTACGTTATTGCTGACTTAACTGTCGTAACCATAAGGATGTCTGTCATTTGCATAAAATAAGGACGGCATTAAAGTCATTGGTAGTTAAAGCTCTGACCAGAATGTGCATGGGGAATCAGAGCAAAACAAGAGCCGAGGTTTGCCAACTTTGTGTTGATATTTAACATGGTGCTGTTTGAACATTCCAAATATGTTCCAGAAACATTTCAATGTAAGTTGCCAGACAAAAGAGTCGGGTTGTAAAATGTTATTTTCTGTCGAAATTAATAAGAGACATGCATTAGCTAATTGATTAATTTTGTCAATCGGTACCCAAAACATTTTTACGCCTTTCAATACATGTACTAATTTTAGTTTTGTTACTCACGAATTTCAGACATATAATTCAAACTACTCAATCTAATTTTAAATGGTTAAAACATGAAAAAAATCAACAGTACATCCTGATATGAATACCTCTGACCAGCCTTAGCCAGTAAATTTGTTATAAATGGGTTATCTTTGTTCATCATAATCAGTCCAGGATTTCTCGTGGGGGGAGGGGGGGCGCCAACCTCCCCAGATCCGCCCTTGATAATGTTAAATGATAACGCTCGCCATGGAAGCAATAGGCCCAACCAAAGAAAAGAGCACCGATCACTGTTATTTAATACAAGTGAAACTTGTTCAATCCATGGATCATAATGCATGATTGCCAAAATGTTGTGAAAGAAATGAATACAGATTAATCAATCAAGTATCATACTATTTATAGCAAATTAATACACACAATTGAAATGCGCTGCGATGATAAACGAAATTAACTCTGTAGCCTACATTCTTTCAAATATTCAAATATAGATATCTTACCGTAAATCTGTGCACAAGTGCTCAATTTTGATTATTTGCAGAATTCCAAACTAAATAAAATACGATGTGCAATTTTGATCTACTTATCGTTTATATCTACAGTAGTTAAAGATTATAAAGGGAAGTTCGAAGCATGATAAATAATGTAGGTTACAATGATGGTCTCATTATAGATTTCGTGCTTTGAATATAAATATATTGCCTCATAGCGAGTTATCTATACCAAGTTTCTTTGAAAACAGGCCCACCGTAATGTAAACCGGATTTATATTATGGTGGTAGATCTCGTAACAGGGAGGGGGGGGGGATCTGGCTGGAAGTGGTACAGCCCTATTTGTTTTGCGCAAAACTGCATGAAAAGTTAGTCCGCATGGGGAATGGGCACCCACTACTAGATCCACCGATGTTTTAACATAAGAAAAGCCACTAACAAAACTGTACAAATAATTTACCTTTTTTTAAAGAAAAAAAAGATAGTAGCAGACGAGTAAAGCTGCTATGAGTACTACACTTCGCACCATAATTACGGAGAGGCTTTTTGTGAGTCTTCTATGTTCTATGGCTCACATTTTGACAAAATCTCTTAAAGCTATGGGCATGAATTCGAAGAGGTCCTTTATATGGTACAAGTCCCCTTGATAAAGCAAAAGTACGACATACGAGCATTTAAACCTTGAACTGAAACTTTCTGTTCTCCACCAGAACCGAGGCTCGTGATTTTCACCATATATAAACAACAGAATCCGACTTCCAATTACACCTTGATTTGACGTGCCCGTAGATTGGCAATTGGTGTCCAGGTTCTAGCGATTCTTGAGCTATTCCTGCACAGAAGATTCAGTGTGTGTGAGTGTGTGTGTGTGTGTTTCAAATTGTTTTGTTTATGAAGTGTGTGCGTGAGTGGAGATCCTTAAGCATGTTAAATGCATGCTAATTTTTCATGAACAACAATGTTAAAATACGCAAGTGTTGGCATATGCAGCGCAACATCTCGAACAAAACCTTTGCAATAACTTCAAATCGCATTTAATCGTGTAGAATGCAAACCCTATCTGTATTAATTTTCCAGCTGTACATTATTAATCATTTGTCTCGATTAACTTAGATTTATCTGCAACACCTTAAAAATCGTGGATCATATGGCGCGGATTAGGAGGGGGAGGTTAGTTCTCCAAATGTCATACATTCAGCCACGATATCTCGGGAAAAAAACCTAAAGAATTGGGGTTTTGAACCGACAAGACTGTCGGATATTGGATAAAAAAATCCGTCAATCTAAAATAACTTGCCTAATGTGCAATGGTTATCACAAGTATTCACTCCTCACGACAAACCTCACTACATATTAAAACTCTTATCTCAGAAAATGTAATCGATGTACTACAGTGGAATATATTGATATAAAAAGATAAGTTGACTATTTAGTTGCAATTTATATATTTCGAGTGTCATCCTAAATTAAGGACAAGACTGACCAAGATGTGATGTAGCAAACATGACCAACAAATAAGTCCGATAAATACACAGGGCACAAACAGATTTGTAACACAGTAGCGGATCTAGGGGGCTTCGGGGCCCAGCGCAAGCCCCCATAGTTAACCATGTTTGGCCGCATTTTGGCCCCTCTAACCAATTTCTAGATCCAATGCTAAAACAATTGTATGGGAATAAAGGTTGCAGCTCCCTGATAGTTATTTATTTTGCACAACAGAATTCCAACAACAAGGGCACTGCGTGTTCCCAAAAGAAAGAAGCATAAAAGACAATTTCATCCAGGGCTCTCCAGTAGCGAGTCCAAGATTTCTCGATAGAGAGGCCGTAAACTGAAATTGCTGAAAATGCCATCCCTGGTTCTGCCAAGTTTCATTCCAAATCAAAATAGAACAAGAAACCAATATTTGAAAACTCAACAAAGTATGTAACTGATCTGTTCTGTTGGAACGACCACGAACAGACATTCAGATCAAATTATCACGTTTATTCCAAAACGTTCGGCGTTTATTTAATTCAACATCAGCTAGCGGTAATACACGATTTTAATTAGCGTAAGAATAACTCTGTTGCCGAAAGGGACTCTTCTAAGTTGACAGCCTCGTTGCAGTTGATTCTCCCCATCTACTATGTTTTTCATACATTCTTTCGTCAAGTTTCTCATGGCATCGCCAAGGAACTATTCAGTGTCTCCAGAATAAGCAGTACTCGCGGAATTCTCCTGCTCAGCAGGAATTGGTGAAATTATCAAATCCATTAGAAATCTTGGCCATTTGATTTGTGGGTTCGAAAGAAATCTTTGATCCCATTCCAGATTGTATTGGTGGGAATCAGAGTTGATTTGTTCAACAAGGCTGCGGGTAGCTTGTAAGATTCTATGTGCTTCCAGAGACGTGAATCTCTTGCATATAATTTTCTCCAAAGCCTTAAACAACCTTTTTCTGATAACCGAACTTTTTTCCTTGCCTTCTTCCGTCACACATGCATCTACAACAGGAAGCACATCATATGAACATTAAGTTGCAAAAAGAAAATTGAGGAAATTGAGATCCCCATACTAAATAAAGACGAAACAGCGAAATTATTTCCAGAGTCTGCAATGGTCTCTGGTACATAGGCGTAATAATAAATGACAATGAAATTACACAGCACATAATATAGTTTAAAAAGCTGAATATGATTCTGTGTGTTCAGTTTTGCTAAATTGACTGTTAAAGATTCTGTGTATTGTTTTTTGCTAAATTGACTGTAAATTGAATTGTGAAAAATTGTCCATGATATATATACACGCACTTGAAAACGAAGCAAGAAAATAAATCCCATTTAATAAAAAGGCAAAACATCATATTTTACACTTAATGTATGAAGAAGATGATACATTAAATATGTTCAATATTCCTGTCCAACATGACAGTGATATTTTTCTACAGAACACCCCACCCGCGCCGCATGGGTTAACGCATTTTTGAGAAACCTCACATTCTACGGATATGGACCTGGTCTGATTATTGCAACAGCTGATAACATGGCATATTCCTGGTCAGTCAAGGACAAGTTCTGAAGTGCACGCGCAGCCTGGTAAGCCTCGTCCAGGGTTTCCTCGGAATATGTCAAGTTACTTCATCATTTTTATTCTATTAAAATCCTGTTTGTTTTTATGTTACCACCCGCGAATGCAGGAAGGCAATGATGTCAGTAGCACCTGTCTGTGTGTGTCCTTTTGTCTTTGTGTCCGCTAGTCTGTCTGTACACGCTACAAGTTTGAACCATTTCACCTAGATACTTCATTTTTGGTATTTGAGTACATCTTCATGGTTATCTACTGTTTGTTTAGAAAAAACAATAACCTCGATTTTTGCTGTTGTATTTTGAAATAATTGCAACATTTGATTCAAAGTGACCTTAAAGAAAAAATGGCTTCTACACTTTGTATTATTCCCAGTTCCAACTTCGACTTAATATGATATTTTTTAAAAAGAAAGTTGTAAATGGTGATTTAACATTGAGACTGTTTCAGTCTCTATATTATTGGTGCTCTACCCATAAAGCTTCACAGAATCAATCAAGCAAGACAACACGCCAGACAATTGTCTGCTATTCTATAAGACAGGCCATTCTATTCAGGGAATGACCGGTTGTCATTAAGACACTATTAAGTTGCATGGTTTGCAAATGAACTATGGTACAGATAGAATTTTCCCCCAAATGAAAAGAATGTCACTAACTTAGCAGTGAGGTGCTTTGAGGTTTTAACATAAGGCTGTCTATTTTCTTCACCACTGAAAAATGCCATTAACTTTTTGATTTTTTTTACAGAAATCTGTTGGATAAAAACACTATAAAATAATAATATACATAGGATACATATCCTTGTTAATTCTCTATCTCTGCAATACAAAATCACTGCATTGAAAAAATTGTTTCTACTTTTTCTACTGGAAAACTAAGGTCATTGTTTTTCTAAACAAATAGTAAGTCAAGTTGCATATTGCATATGATATCTTAAAACTATTCCTTCGCAAGATATTGCTTACTGATGAAAAGCAAAGCTTTGTAACGTGATTCAATTCGTTTAGCTTTCACACACACACAAAGCCAAATTTAGATTTACATACCCTTGAATGAAACCTTAATAATTCATCATAGTCCATCGTAACACCCAAACCTCTCTCGGATATAGTGTACAATTTATGTGTTGTATTAAACGCCGAAAACAGCATTGTTATTTTATATTCGTTCTTGGAATCTTAAAGTACGTCGAGAAGAAAAGCTCAAACTTGAATAAATCTACCACAAATATTTCATAGCGTACTACGGTATTTGCACAGTAATGTTGATTAAAAATCAAACCAAAGCGATAGTTACATTTAAAAAGTGAAAACTGGTCTTCCAACGGCAAAGTTCTAACTCCAGGTAAACTGTTTACATACACTGCAACTTTCTTCAAATGAGGCACCAAAAATTTGTAGGCAAATCTTTCCAAACTGGCTTAGTATCCTATAACAAAGTGATACATCAGCAAGTCCAGTTTACATGTCTGTTCCTCCTGTTGTTAATAGCACAAAATGGAAAAAGAAAGACTATCATGGTGTTTGGGTTTTTTTTCCTTTTTTGCCTTCCTCAGACACACAAGAAGACAATTGGACTTATGTCTATCAATCCACAGGAGCACCAGATACAGTGGGGCATCTTCTGAGCAACACCCAACTTTTGCTCCACAAAAGTATTGTAGAAGGAAGACTATCGTTCAAAAGAGATGTCGCTCATAAGATGTCCTACTGTAATAATCATTCGGATGCACACTGGCCTTACCATCTAGATCGATTCCAGTATTATCCAAGAATTTCTTGTGTTCGCTGAGCGAAAGAGGTTTCATTGGACCGAATAATTTTTGCCGTTCATTTCTTTCAATCTGTAAATATCAAGAAAATGAAATAAATGATTCTTTGTCTTCAATGGGTGCACTATTAAAAGTAAGACACGGGTTTTCAATTACTGAGAGAAACATTGTACTCTTTTGATAATATATTTCAAATGATTGCATACCATGATTATCAAATGATTGCATACCATGTATTTGTGTTGGTAATCTGGTAACTTTGCGAGATAGCCTCTTGTCATGAAGTTCTGTTTGTCAAATGCTTTCCGGGTTTGATCTATTACTTTATCAAGAGTGCTGTCATCATTGTCAGCAAGCGCAACGTCTAGATCGTTTACAGAACAGTGATGCTGCTGAAGAATTCCTCAAAAGTTTCATTTGGGTCCGTGAATCTATGCAACGTTTCTCGAAGATTGGCAGTGGTATTATTTATCTCTGCTTTTGGTCTCATGCTCTTGGTACCGAAAGATTTAGTGGAGCTGCTCGCCTTGTCCCCTTGGGGAGGCCCCATTCCGTCATTTTCTCTTGGAACACTGTCATTCGTAGTAATCAACCCATTATCATTTGAAATATTTTTCAAGCAGTCGATGCAATCCATTAGCGTTTCTATTTCGTGCTTCTGAATTCGATTTTGCTGCTCATTTATACAGCCATCAGATTTGTCACGCGTTTCAGGATTTGGTATCGTAGAACCGGACACTGATTCAGTTGTCAGCAATGCTTCACAATTTGGAGAAATGGTTGAATTCGGCTCTAAATGTGAAGAATCTGTTTGAAGATTTTGTTGACTCAATGGTGTTCCAGATTGGTGCATAAGAAAAGACATAACAGCTGAATCGAATTTAGAACTCTAAACTGTTTCTACAGACGTATCGTTGTGTGACGTGCTCCGAACTCCACAACATTTTCGGATTCCGCAGTTGGGAGTGCTTGTAGACGATACTGTCATTTTGGAAGGGGGTGAATCAGATTTCCAATACTCCCGTGAGTCCATGATTGTTTTCGCTCTCTTTTCAAGAGAGTATCTTCCTTTCTTGATAGCTGTGAAGTAACAATTTTAACATCAGTGCACCACGAGAATATCCAAAATATGCCATAAACACACAGAAGAAGAGTTCAATTAGTTTACCAAAACTTATGTAGAATTTTGTTCATCAAGTTAAAAATGAAAGGCGGCCTCAACCGCCATATCCGAAACGAAAATACAATACATTGCGTTCTACATTGTTGTTTAAGAGTCTGATATAAATAAATCTTACCTTGCAAGCTTCGCATGAAAAATGCTTCAAATGCTTCAAACTATGACAAATTTCAACTCATAACAGTTGGCGTCACGAACATTCGCCAAAAGCTTACATTGGCGGATCTAGGGGGGGCGCCGCCGGCGCGCGCCCCCCCCAACGGCCCAAATTTTCTTCATTTTCATGCACTTTTTGCTAAATTTTGGGCGAAAATAGGGTTGGCGCCCGCCGGGCGCCCCCCCCAACGGGAAATCCTGGATCCGCCCCTGGCTTACACTGATTTTCGAGCTAAAACGCCCTGAAATGGTGTTGATATTAGCCTATCTAGATGAACCAATTATTGTAATCCACTACTAAACAAATCTCAAAAGGAACTGACAAACGACAGATACCACTAAATTAGAAACAATTCAAACACCGCCAACAAAACGTTTCTTTTCTGAATAGATTCCAGGAAAATAATCTAGAGGTGGCGACCAAAAACACACGTTTTTGGGCAACAGCCTTTCTATTTGTGTTCTTGGGAAGGAGACGAGTAGAAGTAAATTTTGTCTTGATAAAAATGTTATGAATAAAAATCACAAATCAACACAAATTAAACACATCATTGTAGTTTAATTATCATTAATATTCAGTTAAATGAACGCAATTCTGGGAGCTTTAAAATCGAAACAATTCGATATTTGTCGTGTTTTTACAAAAGCATCAAGTGGTATCCACATCGGAAGAACCACTCCTTTGCATTCAAATGGAGTCTTCCTATTTTGAGTTTTGGAACATGTTGCTGCGTTCTGGCCCAACCGGTTTACCGATTGCATCATCAGTCCCCCAACAGTATTTTATTTCTGGGATGAAATGACAGGACAAGCAATCATGCAGTTTCTCCTGGATGAGCAGTACTCGCACAATCCTCCTCCTCAGGTGGAATAGGTGACGTCACCAAATCCATGATAAATTTTGGCCACTTTATCTGTCGGTGAGCAAGGAACTTTTGATCCCATTCTCTGGTGTACCGTTCTGTTATACTGTTTATCCTTTCTACAAGTGTGCGAATAGCGATTAAGGTTCTATGAGCTTCCAGTGGTGCTAACCTCTTGTTTAAGAGTCTCTCCAAAGCCTTATACAACCATCTCCTGATAACTGCACACTTCTCCTTTCCTTCCTGCGTGATACAAGCCTCTGCAAAAAGAAATGAATAATTTGACATCGTGGCTGACATCTTGGATCTCCTGGAGCCCCAGCTAAAGTTTTTTTGTTTCGCAGATCATGCTCGGCATGTTCAAGAAATCCCGTGTTGTTCTGACATGAGGACTTAATTTTTTCGGATATTTAATGGTCAAGGTCAAGCGCGGGAAATTTAGATAAATTCTTAATAATTCAATTAGGTCGAACATTACGAACAAGCACCCAAAAACGCACCTGGTCTGATTATTGCAACAGCGGATAACATGGCATATTCCTGGTCAGTTAGAGACAGGTTCTGTAGTGCACGTGCTGATTTGTATGCGCCATCAAGGGTTTCCTGTCAATGTCAATATTACAGGGTTTTTTTTAATTTTTGATGTGGAGTCGACTCATCTTATACATAGTAAGAACTATTCCCACTAAAATAAAGTCCTGTAAAATGCTCAACAGTGTTTACTTAGCTCCAAGATATATCATAAACGTTTTATGATAAATTTGTGAAGCTAAAATGAGTTACCTTGGAATGAAAAATTTGCAACTCATCATAGTCGAGGGTAGTATCCAAATTACCTTCTGGTATGGTATACAATTTGTGTGCCGTGTTAAAAGCTGAAAATTGTGCAGTTATTTTATATTCACCCTTGGAATCTACAAAAATACAATAGATAAGATTAATTTATGCGGCATTAAGTGAAATTATTTAGTACAATGTTAGTAGGAACACGTAACTGCACAATTACTGATGAAAAGTCTCACAAGGCAATTACTTACATTTAAGAAGCGAAAGTTGGTCTTCTAGCGGCAATGTTTGTACTCCCGGCAAACTACTAATATAACTGGCAACTTTCTTCCAATGCGGTACCAAAATGTATTTGGCAAATCTCTCCAGCTTTTCTAATCTTCCTACAATGCAACACATGTATGAATATGTCAAGCACACTGCTTGGGGAAAGATGTAATCTTTAGAATTTTCAAGAACTATCTACACTTGTATGATGTGCATTTGACTTGCCGTCTAGATCAATTCCAGTGTCATCAAAGAACTGGTTGTGTTCGCTGAACGTGAGAGGTTTCATTTGTCCAAATAACCTTTCCCGTTCCCTTTTTTCAATCTGTTAACAATAAACGAAAGTGATTGATTTAATATTTGTCTCCAACGGTATAGTCAACAATGTGATACATTCGGTTTATCTTTCATTTACATTTTTTGTGATAACATTTTTGCTTGATGGCAAATATTGGAACCTCATGCCTATTTGCATTGAGGGTCTATGTATTCAAGGAAAACTAGATTTGTGTTCCTGGCAGCCATTACGGAAAAGTTGACCAGGATTTTGTGAAAAGTCGGACTAAATATGGCATGAGGGTCTGTGCACGAGTAGGTCATCTCTCGTTTTAATAATGTACACATACCATGAACTTGTGCTGATATTCTGGTATCTTTGCAAGGTAGCCTCTTGTCATAAAGTTCTGTTTGTCAAATGCTTCTATAGTTTGATCTATTACTTTATCAATAGTGCTGTCATCATCGTCAGCAAGTGCGACGTCTATATCGTTTACTGGAGAATTAATGCTGTTGAAGAATTGCTCAACACTTTCATCCTGACTAAAACAGGACGATAAGAAGCTGGAAACTGCCTGTCTTGATGGCAGGTTGCATAAAATATTATGTTTAGGCATAGCTGTTCTGGCCATTGCATATCCTGATCTGGTATTTGGTTTCATGTTTTGAATGCTAAGGGGTTGGTATGACTTGGCTGATCATTTGGAAGATGAGCCATGTTCTCGTTTAAGTTTGCTCTTGGAAACATCCCTGGTACTGTTCGCAACGGGTCATTTTCTGGCATATCGTCTCTATTATTCATTGTCTCGGGCATGACATCCATCGGCGTTTCAATCTGCATCTGAATACTGTTCTCCTGATCCTTTGCACTGGATGTATTATGGATTTCAGAAATTAGCTTAGTGGAGTCTGATCCAGCCTCAGTTGTCTGCTGGTCTGCAGTAAACGCCAAATTCTTCTCTAGATCTGAACTGCGTGTTAGAAGACCGGATACACTCAATGGCGTTTCAGGTGGGGTCACAAGCAAAGATCTTATGGTGGAATCAGATCCTGAACTGGAATCTGTGTGTTCAATCACACCATCGTGCGACATGCTCATATCTTTGGAGGCAAAAAGATTCTCTGATTCTGCATTTGATGTGATTGTAGATGTTACGTTCGGCTGGGAAGGGGATGTGTTGAATTTCCAGTACTCCCTAGAGTCCTTGATTGTTTCTGCTCTTTTTTCAAGAGTGTATCTTCCTTTCTTCACAGCTATAAATGAATAATTTTGAGATCAATACACTATATATATAAGAATATGTACACTAACTCATAAAACAAAACCATAAAATGCGGGGTTCAGTTCACAAGAATTTCATATACAAATAAATTTACAACTATGAATATAAATGTCAATGCTCGGACGTATGTATTATTTTTAAACGAACAATTTCGAGACATCCCAACTTCAAGACACCGTTGTATCCTACATGCGGAGCACGGACTTCCTTTGATTTCACAATACCTTATGTTACATTTTCCATCTCGAGGGCAAACCATTTCACGATGTCTGTTAAGAGTTCTCCTGAAGAAACTCTACAAAGCGATTCAACACATGAACACATAAAAAGCTGAGCATGGCTACCAGGCCTATCAACACGGCTATTTTTGGACCCAACTTAAAGAGTCTCCATATAAACTCTCAAATCAAATCAACATGAAGGTCACATAATTGTAGCGATTACTTTTGTCAATTACCAGTTACAAAGAATACCTGAACTAGTTTTGAGTCAAATATAAACAAATCTTACCTTGCAAGCTTCGCATGAAAAAACACCAAAATGGATTCCAGTCGAGTCAGCTTCACAAACGGCGCAAGGTCTCAATTTGACAATATCTCGAAGAAACACCTTTTTTCGAACAGATGGTTTTTCCATGTTTCCAACGTCAAAGAAACGAAGTTACTTTTATTAACTAATTAGCATTTAACGCACTTAACACGAGAGATATCAAAGCTTATACTTCACCTTTGGATTGGTACATGTGAATGTGTATACATGTATCTCTACGAAGGAGGACAGAGATCACGTGGATAGTCCCACTTACTGAGGGGTTATCCAAATTTTATCTTTCGTATGCATTTTTACACACGCTACCAATTAATGAAAAAAAACCCCAGTAAATGCATGACCGAAAAATCACAAGGTATTGACTTCCTAACTGATAACTTTAATGACGAATACATCTAATTTCCGTCAGCAAAAATAAGGCAAAAAACCATAAAAAAAATCAACGTTGAAATGTCTACAAATGGACGCATATCTTGTTCACATGGTTCACATAGGGGATGTGTGGCAGTGTCGGATCCAGGATTGCTCGGAAACCGTTACTGCATACAGGGAGCGCTTCCCGCAACCTCGTGGGCCGGGGATGGGGGACGCAACGCCTCGTGTATGGGGTTGGGAAGGTATGGATGGATGGATAATAAATCATAATCAAATTATCGAATGGCACAAAATTAGTAAGGAAGCTGGGTAGGCCGATGAAGCATACATGTGCAAGGCCAGTTAAAGGAGTATCGTGGCAATGGGATATATGCATTGCAATTCGGCAATGGGTATGCATTGTAATTCGAATATTTTATCTTGTTTTAACTGTGTTTAGTTAAATACATGTATGATAGTAACTGGAAAGTGAATCGAAAAGAAACTGTATCCTCTGCAGACTGTATCCTCTACAAAAGCACATTTTGCGCCATTGTTCAACGACTTCGAATAATTTGGTGCGATGTCCAGAAACAGAATAGGCATAAAAGTAATTATGTAGCAGAATGATTGATCAAGAGTGTAATAGTTCTTCTATTTGAAATAAGACAAAGTCTTGGTTGAAACTTTAAGCTTTATTAGCACCGCCATTATGGCATGCTCGAACCCAACAACAACGTGCCCGCCTGGGGTTATTTTATAAGGTTACAACGAGGGAGTAATCATTAAAACAGAACATTAGAAATGCTACATCTCCCCTTTTAAACAAGAAAAGAACATTATTCTAATACAAAATCAATGCGAACAATGGTGTTCAAATGAGGCGATGTACATGGTCACAAAACTCAGTTTTAAACAAACATATGGACATGTCAGCATACGGACATGGTTGACAATGAGATCTTGATACTGAATGGTGTAAGGCTAAATAAATATAAGCAAAATTAGTCGAATGATTGAACTTATGACTTCGAGTGATACAGACAATGTATAATTATAGCGTGCGCATTTCACAATTATACAATGA
>JBCAUI010208527.1:0-16852 GCA_038406195.1 Haplosyllis anthogorgicola
TGGTCCAAATCATTCACAGAAGCTGATGAGGACAGTGTGATACTGTCGAAAAGTACTTACTTCACGCAAGTAATACGCCTCTTTTGCTGTTTTGAGCGCCCAACTTTTACTTCAAAAAAGTGTACCAAGAAAATAGTGTCGCTCAAAAGAGATAAATTTACACTCATTTTATACCTGTACATTTCACCCATAAAGAGTCATATTAGAAAGAGCGTCGCTTAAGAGAGGTATCGTAAATGGGAGGTTCTGGTTCAGAGGCATTGTAGCGATAAATATTAAATACAGTAAAACCTGTCTTGAACGACATCCTGTACGAAACATGAAAAACACTGCATGTGGTTTCCACCAAATGCGAATTCACATTCCGACTTTTTTCCATTTTTTTTGGATCGAAACGGTTTCGGCATTATCGTCCTATTAGGCCTTATTTTTTTTAATCATTTGGATTACATTGCACTGGTAGGATTTTCGAGGTGCGGCGATCGGGAAAAAAATAAAAATAAAAATTTAAATTTGCCCCCAAAAAGCCTAACTGTTTGAAAATATTAGAAAAAATATGATTTTTGCCCATTGAGTTCCGATGATTGTGTCTGTAGTGACTGTATTGTGCCGTGCAAAACATGTTTCTGCTGCCAAATGAGTTTTTGGGGTTTTTTTTAAATACCAATTTCAAAATGCAGCGGGAAAAGTAATCCAAACAATTAAATAAAAAAAGCCTTATTTTTCCGAAAAAAACGCCAATGGAGAAAAACCTAAAGGTCGAAAGTTTACACAGTGGAACCTGCTTTAACAAGCCACTGCTTTGTTAAACATGGAGGCTTATTTCTTACATTTTCTTTTCGATAAATCATTAAAATTATCACTGCTGTTTGAGCCCACCTGTCATTTACAGCCAATTTACATTATGGGTAAGGGTGGCCCCACAAAGCAGGTTCTACCGTAGTTACGAAAAGGAGCTTCTTTTTTTTTATTGATTAAAGTGGTCGCGATTCTCAGATTCTGTACTAACCTATAATTTTCCGTTAGTCTTCCAAATTACAACACAAAATTGAGTGTATATTTTAATTAAAACAAATGATTTTATTTTCAATGTTGTACAACATGGCAACCTTTCTTCCAACATACAATTCTGACCACCAGGGGTCATCATCGAGGTCACGTGACCTCCAGGGGTGAGAACGAGGTCACAGCGAGGGTTTGTGACCTCGAGCGCCCCCTACATTCATTCTCCAAGTACCCACGAGATGGCGTGGTGGTGTAGAGTACCTTATCATCTGATGAACCTTGTCACAAGTGAAAGAGACTAATAATGTTCCCTAAATTTACAAATAATGCTGTTCATTCATCATTATCATTATTAGCTGGCAATTATTGTAAACCTTTTGTCCTACATAAACTCAGAGAGCAGACCACTGACAAGGACCTGATATAAAGTATCAAAGCGTTCTCAACAAGGAATATTTACAGCAATTCTTATCAGCGAAAGTGTACTTACTATGGAATCAAACCAAACCTTCAATTTAGGCCATGATAAGTGTCGTATTCATCGTGTAAAAAGCAAACTGCCGGAACCTGAGGCAAATTTACTTATCAAGCAGATTAGCGACAACCACTTGTTCTGTTATCAAGCAAAATTAGCCATCTAAATCGTACCTAATTTATTTCGCGTGTTTACTTTGTGACAAAGCTCATCAGAAGGCCATAAATTGCTGTCAACAATATGTACATTATACACATGGGCTTTTTGTTTTTTGTCTCTATATTTAGTAATAATGCATTAAAAACATTTTGTGGAATTAATACTCAAAAAAACATATAAATGATACAAATGTAGGAGGGGAATCGAGGGACTAAATCTTGCAAGTTAAATGGTAGATACTGTTAGATACATACATACATTATTATTTTATGGAATTGTTTTTTTCTGAGGTTAGTAATACGTCTTGTTGAACAAAAATGACTCCCTTCTACGCAACACAAATTGCTAATACAAAAAAAGTGGCTAAAAACAAAATATACATATTTTCATTTAACCAATACTTATTGGTAACTAAGTACTGCTAAATAATTAATCTACATGCGGCATGGAGACTTGTACTAATACTATTTAATGCTTAAATTAAAAATAAAATGGTATTTATAATCAACAAATGTGGGAGAGGGCCTGATGGGGAAATTGAATACGACTTTACATTGCGTCATGTTATCATGATATCGTTAAGAAATAACGTCCCTGCTTTGGTTACCTTGGAAACTACACGGCGCATATCTGTGTCTATGGAAACAGCTGCACATAGAGATCACCATGGCAACACAAAGAGTAACATCCGGGACTTGTTAACAACTGGAGCTACGCAACAAATCATCAAGACAATTCATATGTAACAATTATCAAATATTTGGACAAATATTTCTATTATTAAATGACATGTATTTGTGCATATGCATAGAAAGAATGTATGAAAACCACTACTACACAGTTAGTATATTACTCCCGGGTGGTTCTCACTATAAACAACAGAAAGTCAAACGCATTTTGCAAATGAATAGTTTTTTTCACGTTACCTAAAATAAAATAAAGATCCACTTGGAACTTTGTTCTTGCACTGACCACCGTTGTTTTTCTCGAGTTAACCTCAAGACATTTGCAAAATTCGTTTAAAAAAGCTGAAAAACAAAAGCCGTCATACTTGTTGGTGATTGTACGGATAGGGGCGCAATAACTTCTTGGAACCCAATCAAATCAATACAAAAATTATACACGTTTTCACTACGCTAAACAAATATCTATTTCTATAGCTAGGTTAAAAATTACGATGCTCAAATGAACTACACAAGCAAACAACTTGACATGGAATTAATTTACAGCGAACTGGAGGAATTATTGACAACTGTACGTTTATACAAATAAGTTTCGAGTAAGTGAATTATACTATTTATTACCTAGAAGAGTGCACAACAGTTGGTTGTTGCCCTGAAACATCAACTAACCATTGCGCATGTTTGCAATTACTGTATTGTTATAGTACATAGCAGTGTTTAATAATATCATTATTACCCTAAAAAGCTCCATGTGCAGGCAGTTACAGACTTATTATTATTATACAGTATTTTGCTCATAAATGTATGTTTGGCCTTTTACTGGCAATGTATTATATGTATATGTTTATATCATATGCACTACAATGTAAGATAATAGAAAGTGGAAATTAAAAGTTGTCAATAAAGCTTTCTTCTTTTTTTACATACAAACATCCAACCAAGCTTCTAAGTTTGGCTTAATAATGAATCACATGACATATTCAGTGCAGAATTTTTGTACAAGTAAATCCAGCGGCAGTTTGCATTATTTTGCTGCTGCGCAAAGTAATGTGGACAAAACCTAAGAAATTTTCATACTACAAGCTCTGTTACTCCATTCATCTGTGCAAAAATCAAGGTAATAACCCTTTAACTGGAATAGTTTGTATTTACAAGTGGTGGCAGTAGGGCCATACATTGAAATACGTCTTCATTTATTTCCGGGTTTTCCTACTGTAACAGTAACGATATAAATGTTTCTATCAATAATAGTTGACCGGCTTGAACTTAAAAAAATGTGTAAAATGCATATATATAGGTTCTTGACTGGGAAATATACATAGATTCTGGAATAATACAATTTATTCCAAACTGTCTCTAAACTTTACGTTGGTGCCCCAAATAAAATGCTACGGAGAAAGTAGCCCCCCTACATATACATGTACGACAAATTCTTTGTATCATAATGGATGTCCACATATAAAAAACACTGTACACATTTCACAAACAGAAATGTTTCTCAACTTCATGTGATCTTTAGCACAGCTTGACAAAAGTCCCTAAATTTTATTCGTCGAGTTTTCGAATGTAAGCAGGACACACTTGTTGCACAAATTCCCCTGTTGGGAATCTTAACTGGCCCTTGGATCTAAAGCAATAAGAAGCATTCCTACTGTGACAGATATACTTCATGTTTTTGTCTCTATGTGCAACAGTAGTTAGCTTATCAAAACAGGCATGCACTGGAGTATGATGTATGATATGATGATATACAATGATACGGTTATAACAAGGAACACCTTCCATTAGAAATGTAGAACATGCTTTGTTTATGCTATTCTGCAGACATGACATCTTCTGTTAAAATTGATTATTAATATTGTCATCACAGTAATTTGTAACAGTATGCAATAATTCTATTGTTAAATTTCTCAATAATCTCCAAGTTTCGCTTTCAAAGGATCAAAATTTTCCAAAATGGTTTTGAAAATATTTTGGCTTCGTGTTCAAAAGTAACAACAGATAAAAACAATTGTCATATCACATTTACAAGTGGTAATTGTTATTTTTCTTCCTAATGTTCATAAAACAATACACTTCGTTTCCATGGATACTAGCCAGTTAGTAAAGTCCATAATATACATGTAGTACATTTAGGTGGGAAACCAAGGATATATTGCTTTACAAGACATAGATCAAGCTCTGTATTACGGTTACATATAACTAACCCCCTTTTTTCTCAATGGTACTAATTTCCCTTGACACATACACCGCTGTGTGTCGCACACATATGCTGCATTAAAATCACATATGAAAATGCTCTGGCACATGTGTTTAATTATTGTCATGATTTATTCCTAATGATGATTTTATGAATGATGTCCACGCATACGTTCCTTTTCACTCTGATTTCAATTCATTCGTACGTTCAACAATTACACCGTAACATCTGTCACTAAATAAAATCGGCACAAGATTTTATATTTTCATTTTAATTATAAATTATTGGTTACAAGTTCAATTATTTTTTCAATTTCTCGATGTCAGTACAATGTGCTGTCGTTCCTGGCAGGTTTTCTTAATAATAGTTAGACGTTTCCAGACCTAATTGTAAATCCTGATCAAAACATTGCCGTGCGAAAATTTGATGTTTCTACTTGATGGTTCCAATGGTTGTCCAGAGGCTTCCTGTGACAAGATGTTACTCCACCCAATGTTGAATACACACCATTAAAATTTTCACTAAGATTGCAGAATTCGTTAGTCAACCTACAAAAAATACAAGAAATAGTATAAGCTGAAATGCAATGACTACTTTATCTTCGCCTGAAGTTGTAATCGTATGAACCAAATAGAAACCTTTAGTTTTGTGTACAAAGCTTTGGAATTTGAGCCTATGGGAACATGAACATTAAAGAGTCAAGTGATCGCAATGCCGAAGTTAAGGTGTAATGAGTATTACTGCTCGACTGGCTGACCAGTTCATTGCGAGAATGCACAAATTCATCAATCAACCGACAAAAGCCATTTTGCTTTTTAACTTTGATTGTAATAATGCCATGCGCACTAGTGCACACCTCGATTGCTGTTTAACAAACTGCATTGAACAAAAGTGTGGTCATTTCCTCTTTTAAGTGTGCCGTCCATCTTTATCTTCATTCATTTATTTACAATTTGCAGACTGTGTTATCATAAGATTCGCGCAACATTACAGAGAGACTCTGGACACTGACTAGCTATGTAGTTGAATACGACACCTTACAAATAATGATCTCATTCATCTTAATTAGCACATCATATACATAAAACCGACATGTACATGCTAGTTATGATGAACACTCTTCTCATGGCTACACACGTAAATAATATGCTTTTTTTATTCCTAAATGTTTTTTCAGGTATAAAGTGTCTATCAAGTTGGAGGGTTCCCAGTGTTTTTTTTCGATGTCGGCGCACAAACTCCTTGGGGAAAGGGCTATAAAAATCCGTTCAATTTGCAAATACATGCAGTTCTGACCAAAATATAAAACGTGAGCGTCAAAGTGTGTAAATTTGCGCATTGTGGGAACCCTATTTATGACGCACTGGGGCTTCCGACATGCATTCTGATGTTAAAATACGAACTGTATATTAAAGTTACATAAACATGATGCTGAAAAGTGTTTTCATTTTCAAGTAGGGGAGTATACGGTTAATTTTAAAACATTCCGATAAAAGTATATTTATCCATTGACTCTACAGCTATATGTCCAGACTAAGCGCACTCCAGCTCCTACCCCTGTTCAAAGCAACTTCACAAAATTTACTTTCGCCTTTTAACGAATAAACTAAATATAAACAATTCTTGTGATTCAAGGCTGAGCAGTGGACCTTTGCATGTGTCAAATTTCTTTCGACATCTTCACCCTCTCCCATTATTCTTTAATCTTTATCTCTTTATTTTTTTAATGTTTTAAATTGACAACTGAACTTTTTTTTCGCTTTCGTCTTTCATCATCTTTTCCGCTCGGTTTTTTCCTCGTATTTTATTCAAATGCCAATTTACACAGAAAAGCCATGATTCTGTTTTCTGTTACAATAATTCTCTTATTTGGTCTCAGCTTCAAAAATACAATATTCATGATTCATTTCCTATTGAAAATCCCTTTTCGTCCTAAAAAGTCCAAATTATATTAAGAACACAAGATACTGTTGAAAAGCGTACTCCAATGCATGATAATAATGAATACGGGAAAAGGACACGTGAGATTTGAAGTTAAAAATAAAAACGTATTTCATACGAACCTGTACATCTTTATTCCAACTAAAATTAGTTGCAAATTTACATCAGTTTTACGAGTAACAAAACCTGGTTTAACTTTTTTGTTCGTTTTTTTCTCTCACTCAAAAAGAGGTTTGGTTCCCGGCTCTTTCACGACACGATTACGAGAGATTGCAGTTGCTATGGATACGTATCATCTATTGCTTCAAATTTCAACAGTGTAAAATTGAATGAAAATACAACAATCTATAGGCCTAGCTGCATGGTGCAAAGCGATAGATACATAGGGAACAAATAAAAATTGGGACAAATAAAAAGATGTTATTGGGAACCAAACACTTCGGTCGTTTTTTCAGTTAGCGTGTCAGTACAGTTATAAAAAAAAAGTCCAGATGGACCTGAGCTCATTTGGCATTATCATTAACTAAGACAACATACAGGATACAATATCACATGGACGCAAATAAAGTGTCTAAGATCAAATCCAAAATAAGTGACCCATGAAAAAACACAAATATGGCTGCCAAACTGCAAATATAGGTGACATCAATATTATTTTTACAGGAAATAAAGAGGGTATATAGATGTATACAGCTGCCAAATATGAAGTTTGTATCCACAATTGCATGTCCAGGAGAAAGGTTCAAAGAAAAAAACATATGGCTGCCAATTTGAGAATAAAGGTCACAGCAACATCATTTTTGCTAGGCTTTGAGATTGGACATAGGTGCATATGCGTGTAAGATATGAAGTCTCTATGATCAATAGTGTGCTCAGGGTGACTGTGCACAGACAACACCAACGACGACAGTGACGACAGACGACGACGACAGACCATTCATGATTCTGTAGGTTCTTTGGCAATTATGCCAAATGAGCCAAAAATGAACATGGAAATAGAACGGAATTCAACAATTCAGATTGAAGCAAACCTAGCTGCTTAATCACCATATTACCTTATTTTTTACATATTCTCTGGTAATAAATCTACCTGAAGGTTTCAAATAAAGTTTCATCATTATAATGCTAATTTTTTTTCTCACAATGAATAATGCCAAAACAACTGGTTTAAAAAACACATCAAATTATCATTTTTCGTTTAAGTCAAAGCGTTACTACTTGATATCAAAATATTACTGTGCGGTTTTCGATTCATTAAACTTCAAACTCAAATTTAAACGTAAAATAACCGACTCTCTTTCGGTTAATACTCGGTTAACTTACTTGTAGTTCAAAGTGTACACTTCCCGCTTTGTCATTCTTGTCGTGGTAGATGTTATTGGCCCACACTTTACACCACACCTGAGTAAGAGGAATAATGCACCACTGTTCAGTTCAATGTACACAACTCTGTGCAAAGAATCATTGAAACCCATATGAGGATTTCAAAAGTCTCACAGACAAAACAGCTGGAACCCCAATAAAAGGATAGTGGCTAACAAAATGTTACATGTATGCTTTTAAGACAGATATAATAAATATGAATATTATGGATTCACGTTTGGAAAAACTGCCGCAAAAAAGCCAAATGGCACCAAACCAGATTCTACTGTATTTTTTCACTGCTTAATTTTAATAGCTAAATAAAAACCCGTATTTCTTTTGAAATCAAGTAACGAAAATATAGTAGAACCTGCTTTGCAGGGCCACCCTTACTCACACCATAAATTGACCATAAATGACAGGTGGCCTCACAAAGCAGTGATGATTTTAATGAGTTATCTATGAGAAAACATGAGAAACAAGCCCACACATTGGCCGTAAATGCCATATGACCGCTCAAAGCAGTGGCTCCTTACAGCAGGTTCTACTGTATGCTTAATTTTGTTTCAAATCTGACATTTAACTCTACGCACCTGGATGAGGGTGCCGCCAAGTGGATTTGTGAACTTGGCAAAGACGATTGGAGAGCGGTAGCCTGGCTGGTTGTAGTACGGATAGTAATACGATGCGAAACCGCCTGGTGGGAAATACTCTACGTCCCCGATTATATCCTTATCTGCATCATTCTACAAAACAACATTTACAACTCATCAATGTTCAGTGTACTTTCTGTGCAATCAACATTTCATTGGACAAAAGGCGTAAAAAAAGTGTAACTGTATAGTATCTACAGAACCAACAGAAAACTGAAATAGTGGGTAAATTACTTAGTTAGTTTCTCCTGAGAATACACAATGAAGTTTATAAATGCATGTAACCTTCCATGGAGTCACAAATTCCTGTATCAATTTCATGTTCAGCCATATTAAAATTTCTAAAATAGCACCCGGTGTCACACTCCGGTGACTCCACACACCCCTGGGTGAAACCCATGGGTGGACCCACTCAAAGTCCTAAAAAAGGGTACAGGGATTTTCTTAATCCCTACAAATGACTGGTATGAAATGTACTGGCTATCCGGGCCAGAACATTTCAATCTTCACTAGTCTGCATCAAATGTAACCAGTCCGACTGGCAAGTATTTACAGAATTTCTTCCTCAAAATTATTTTAACAAGGGAATTTCAAACATTATTTGGTGGTCAGTCCGGACTAGTGAGCCATAAAATTGACTAATCCGTGGCCAAAATCAGGTAGTCACGGACTAACGGACTACAGCTACGGTAATCCCTGAAAAACAATTTAACTCGCATACCTCTCCGTCACAGGTGACCGTCAAATAGCCCTCTTCCCAGTTTTGCTTCACGAATTGATCTTTATCCTGCAAAGTGTCGTTAGTAAGCGGCGCTGGTTCCCACGAGTACACCTAAAATACACCGCATTCAACATTAAAGTAAACCTTCCATTAGGCGACCACCAAATTTTGAGAATATAAGTGGTCACCAATGGGGTCGTGGTCTTGCAAAGGCGAGTTAATTTCTGTGTAATTTTATGTACTACATCTCAAAGTCTTGTGGTCTTGCAAAGAGAGGATGGTCGTGCAAAAAGAAGGTCCGCCCAAAGGAAGTTCCACTGTACTATCGCAACGTGACAATTTTTTGGTTGCACACCATCCAAAAGACGCGTTCATCATTATTTTAACGTAAGACATATATTATTCAGATATAGTAGTGAGGAGGATAAAACTGGTTACTATTTTATTCATTGTGGTATGTTTTATTGATAGTACAAAGTACAAAAAGGTTTTTGCAGTCGATATTCACCATCTAAACATTTAGTTTCATATATGTACCAGAACCGACGTGTCGGCACAATCATATGATTTTTTGGTACCAGTCTTGTAGATCTTAATTTACGCAAGGACATTGCAATCACTGCGGATATTGTAACGAACTATTACTTCTATATACAAACAATAAATAATAATAATATGCACGATCCCACTGCTGTCGCTACATGTGGGCACACACAAGTTCCCCAGAATTTGAGGGGGGAAGCAGGCGGGGGTCCCAGAAGACCCAAAAATTTGTATACATGTTGTTTCAAAATTTATGATGTTTGCAATGCCACTAACATTTCTATTCTTGGTTTCGAGGATGTTTGAACTCAAAATATCAGTTTTGAATTAATTTCAAAATATTTTATCGGATAAGGAGGAAGCGTACACACTGCCATTATCAGCGATTCAGCATAAATCATCAAAAATATCGCAGGGGAGAATGTGTCACTCGAAATTTAGTTGTGTTCTACAAAGTAGCGGCAAAACTGTGACCCCATGAGCATCTACATGTTGCATAGCCGTAACAAAGATGGGTTTTTTTATTCCACTTTGATTCAGGTCCAAATAAAACATCCACCATCATCATTGACTTTTCTTTTGATGCCACAGATGTCGAACAATCGATCTTTTCACAGAAATGTCATATGGTCGGCAACTTTTTCAGAATTAAGAATTAGATTTTGAATTTTTGGTGGGAGTTTTTCGCTATTAAAACACGAAATGTGTTTC
Organism: Haplosyllis anthogorgicola; assembly: GCA_038406195.1. Lineage (NCBI taxonomy): Eukaryota > Metazoa > Annelida > Polychaeta > Phyllodocida > Syllidae > Haplosyllis > Haplosyllis anthogorgicola. The sequence continues at coordinate 10,454 of JBCAUI010208527.1, forward strand.
GTCAGCTATTAGGCCTATTTTAAATAGGTAACGTATTGGTGGGAGAATGCCCCATATAGTATCTAAAATCCTTCAACTACCAAGGTGCGAACCCACGCTTATGGTCGGAAACCATTTGCTTTAGGTCGGAAACTCGAAAAGATAATGACATCTGTGTACACATGTTCTCACCTTGTTCATTTTCAAGAGGATGCATGGCTGACCCTCGTTAAAGCCGTAGTTATTTTCTTTATGGCACTTATTTTTCTTCAGTATAGAATTTATGTCAAACAGGCAAGCCTACAAAGAAGAATGTACAAAATGTGAATATTTGTATCGTTCAATGTGCACCACATTAAGAGAAGAACAAGTCTAGGTAAACATTTTTTATTTGTTGGATTACGCATCAATTGATGATGCTTCTGAGGGCGGCGATCGGAAAAAGATAAAAATAAAAATTGACTACATATCTTGGAACTCTGTGTTCGGTCGGTACGCCAATGTGGGACGGAACTATTTGTCCGATCACTTTTCACAACTTATTTCAAACACAACCTATTTCTTTTTCCTTGTGATAGCTACTATTAACAGCACGTTGAGCTTCCTGTGAGTGTAATCCTCATTGGCTGAACGGTACATTGTTGGTGCGTTTAGTTTATGAAGATGCGCTGTAAATCTGCCACAGTACACATGTGCCGTACCTGTGCTTTTGGATCATCTCGGGTATCACCATCAGTGCAGTTTGCAGGATATGGGCCTCCGGCCTCGGCTACGCTTTTGTTTATACTTTCTTGTGTGTATTCTACAAACGAGAAAAAAAGTTCAATATACCTGCCTCGAGCGACACCTGTCTTGGGCGACATCCTGTCTTTTACGACACTTTTTCCTCAGCATGTTAGCTGTCAAAACCAGTTTAAATGACCCTGTCTTGGACGACACCCTGCCTTTTAGGGAAATGTTCAGTGTCGCTCAAGACAGGTTCTACTGTACAGTAAAACTCCTTCTCATTTAAGGCCAATTTACATTCCAAAATGTAGTGACCGCTCTGGGAGTTCTGTCAGCGGTCAACGAATCGCGAATTGTGCCACATCTCCATTTTCCAACAACATAGTTTAAATAATTATTAGTTTTAAATAATTTAACAATAATAATAAACAACAATAATTTAAAATTTTGCGCCAATATCGATTGTGTTTTCTTCCCCCCCAATCCCCCCCCCCCCCCTTCCAAATTACAGTATTTCATTTGTTCCAGCTATTTTGGACTACAAAGTGCAGTAATTCCATACCCTGAATATCAACATCAGGACAATTAAACCTGTCATTTACTACCACCCTAAGGGACTAGTTTTGATGATCGTAAACAACAGGTGATCTACAAAATAGGTTTACTTTAATGGTTCTGGTTGGTTCTGTAATACTCTGGTCACAAATGACAGGTGGTCGTCAAACTTGGTGGTCGTAAACTACAGGTTTCGCTGAACACAAGTAAGAAGTAAGTAACTCACGTTCTAAGAAATCGTCTATTTCTTTAATATGTTTTTTATATGTCTTGTTATTTGCTGGACCCTGTTTAAACGTGATTAACGTGTCTTCGACGTCTATTTGCGGCCGGAATCCCATTCCTGGAAATATACAAAATGTAACATTAAGTATCACTACAATACCACTGCTCGCATGAGTTTCTGTAGTGCGCGCGTGATTAGACCAGGTTTATTCCAACGGATTGACAACAAATTACAATGTACCCAAATTTTTATACGGTGTCCCATAACCCTACAGAACGTGTGCCCAAATTTTTTTTTCATTACAAAATTTTACCCCCACTGAAACAAGGCAAAAATCAATTTTTTTAATAGAATCATCCCGTGTAAGTGACCAATGTGGCAATATTTTGCCGTTGCCAAGTAACCAAAGGTTTGGGCGGACTATGTCTTTACACGACTATCAGAATCGAGATACAGCAAATTGATTTACACAGAAAAGGACCCTCCATTGGACAACCATTTACGACCGTTTACTCCCCAGATTGGATGGTCGTCAAAAGGTAGGACCACTGTACAGTAAAACCCCTCATTTACACCCCATTTTCCACCCAAACTCAATCCCGGCTGTCATGTTTTTAAAGGCACAGAAGGACCTCTTTTGCGCGACACCAAAATTTTGCTCCCAAATGTGTCAAAAAATGGAAGGATGTCGGTCAAAGGAGATATTATTACATACATTTCACAACAGAATGTGTCATCCAAAAAGTGTTGTATAAGAGATTGTCCCTCGAAAGAGATGTCGCTCAAAAAAGGTCCCACTACAGGTCCACTGTACATTGCCTCTAGCGAAGTAACGAAGACATCAAACCCACTAGAACTTTCTCTTTGTTTTTGCCAGAGCTTTGGCATTCAATGATTCGTTTCACTTATCTTGTCCACTTGGGTTTTGTTTGACTTTACAAGAGGCTTTCCTGGCAGCGTGATCGACACGTGTTTGTAATAACTGTGTAATAATCACATTGGCTGTCGCTTTTATGTGTCCGTCACAACTACCTGGAATTCCCTAAAATAAGCCCAAGGCCACTAATTGGGGTAGGGGTCATTTTAGAATTAAAAACCCTGCAGTCTTATAACCGTAAGCCCACGAGCTTCAAATTAGGGAACATACATCAGAGCAGTATTTTTATTACTATGTTGTCTATCATATGTTACTTTGCAATTTAAAATATTTACTGGTCAAATCATGCATGTATTATCATTTTTAGCTTTATCAGTCTATCAGTGAATTGATGAAGAACATTTGACTAAGCTTGTAATCAATATCAAGGAAATATTGAGTTCAAGTTGTAATACATGGGGGCAAATATCTTTACAAGCTCATGGGCTTAATTTTGCGATTTTTCCCCAAATCGAAGCTCATGGGCTTCAAATATAGTGGGCTTATTTTTGGGGATTCCCGGTAACGTTTTACGCCTTCACAATACTCCCGTTTTTCGTTGAGGCGAGTTTATTGAAGTTTAGCGGCATACTTCATTTAATAAGAGTCGATGTCGTTCAAAGGAGATATGGTACATTTAATATCAGAATATGTCAACAAAAAATGTCGTATAGGAAAGAATGTCTTTCAAACGAGATGTCGCCTAAAGGAGGTCCCACTGTAATTCTGATCAATTACATTTGCGCAAGTATTTCCAATGACATTGCAAAGCATTTAACACGACAATTAATTGTAAGTGCATTTTTTATAGCTACAACAATGCACTTACAATTTGCCCTTTTGATGCTTTGCACGTGTTTGAGGTAAATACAGTATTCAGCGCACACTTTAAACTCCATTTGTTTCCGAGATCCTAATCCACTTCACAAATCTATTATTCTTGCGGAAATACTTGCGCAAATATAGCTGAGCACATAGTTCAGACTTTTGCTAACAAGGGATTTGCCCTCAAATGTTCTCAGTAACCCTTTAGGCGTATTACGTTCAAAAAGTAAAGCAAAGACGCATTTCTATAATTTTAAATCCGAAATGCTTGATATTTATTGAGCACATTAGATGCAACAGTGAGTTTTCGGCATTGACAGATTACAACTTTAATAGCCTGTAGGAAAACTCACCCAGCCTCCTGCATCCCCACCTTTACCAGATTCTACACTGAAATTCAGTTCGAGTTGCACAGTAAAATCTCCACTGGGGGTATTTATTGGTCATTGGGCTTTCATTGAGTTGAAAAAGTTATAATCATAAAATTTAACTTCTTAAGATGGTTCATTTCTCAATTCATATCAATTTCTGCCCAAATTTCATATTTGGCCACAATGAAATTTTTCAATTTTTTAATTTTTAAAAGAAGCACCCCGTCAAAAATTGGTCTTTGCACCGGGTGCCTCAATTCGGGTAAATACGGTGTATATTTTTACCTTAAAAAATGGGGGAGTTCGCGCAATGCATATTTTACTGTAGTCGCAGGCTCTTTGACATCACTACTCAACAACAAATTTACGCATGCAACTTTATATACTGCGTGATTTTTGCAAACATCAATGTACCGGTAATATTTCTACACAGTGCGTACTGCCCTTGTACTTTACATCTTCATTTCACCTTCAAGGCATTTAGTTTTGTTTCTTACAAAGTAAAAATAGGCAAATAGGCAAGCCAAATGATTTATCCATTTTACCTCTGAAACTGTATTTTATCTGTTTTATATCGTTTCAAATTATTAAAGTTATAAAATTATCATTTTCCTACCCAAATAAGTGACCTATGAAAAAACATAAATATGGCTGCCAAACTGCAAATATAGGTGGCTTCAATATAATTGTTGTAGGAAATAAAGAGGGTATATAGATGCATAAAGCTGCCAAATATGAAGTTTGTATCATCAACTGCATCTCCAGGAGCAAGGTTCAAAGAATAGAACAAATATGGCTGCCAATTTGAGAATAATGATCACAGCAACATAATATCTGGTAGGCTTTGAGATAGGGCATGGGTGCATATGTGTGTAAGATATGAAGTCTCTATGATCAGTAGTATGCTCAGGGCAGCTGTGCACAGACGACAACGATGACGACGACGATGACAGACAACAGACAAATCATGATTCTTTAGGCTCTTTGGCAATTATGCCAAATGAGCCAAAAATAGGAAAAATAGGAACACTTGACAGTCTGATTGAACTGATGGTGCATTGTAAGCAGAGAGGCCTGCCCCTGACACAGACCAGACTTACATTCTACCCAGGAAAGCCTTAAAAACTAGTAAAATTGAAAAATGTATATAACTGTCCAGGTACTGTAATTTTTCCAGGATACCTATGATTTTTCCAGGATTTTAAATAAAATTGTCAAATTCAAGTACTTTTCCAGGACTGGAAAACCTTGTGTCATTTTCCCAGGTTTTCCAGGAGTGGTGGCAACCCTGTCAATGTTCACCAAGACTTGTGACAGTGCCTCAAGAAGATTCAAACAACCAAATCTAGATACGTAACTCAACCTCCAGCTTGGCCTCAACAGAACCCCAAAACTATTTTCTACATTTTTACAAGTGCATACTTGTAAGTCACCCAGGGCTCGAATTAGACATTTCGGCCTGAAATTGTCTTGGGCAACTCCAGTTTTTTCCCTGGGTTGCCTCGCAAGGCACTCAACATTCTTTGAGTTTTGGATGCAGTGAAATACCGGAAAATCGGAACCTTTCATAAAGGTAAAAATGAGCAAGTACAAGTGTGCATTTGCTTCGGGCAACCTGTTTCTAAAGCTAGGTTGCCCTGTAGGAACCTTGGATTTTTCGCTAATTCGAGCCCTGCCACCTCATAGACATCTTTAGTCTGTCCCGATATGGTGTACGTAAAATATTCATCTGTACAAGGGAGGGATTTGTGTGGTGTGTGTGATGTAGTGCCGATTGAAGACGATGCATCCAAAGCAGATCAATAACACGGGCGTATCACCGTTACATACTGACTACAAAACAAACTCACTCGAGTACCTGTTTTATTATTAACAAAACATTCTGTGTCCTATGTAAAGAGGAAAAATTCGTGCCCCTTCCAGGAACATGTAAATGAAAACGTTTCCAAGAAGTAACCAAATAGATTTTTCTTCGCCTGAAAGGCACGTGAAGCACACATTTGCTGCATTGTAAAGGTCCATTGGATCCACCCCAACGAAAATACAGGAAGATGAACTCCAACACACTCGTCGTCAATGCAAAAACATCCGATGCACGAGGATAAACCACACAGCCCTTTGGTCGCGTAGGGTCAAACTCACAGGCCGCTTTATGCGGTTTAGATGACGTTTCCCGCAATCCCCAAAAACCTTGAATTGCAAATTAAAAAATTAAAAAATTGCGAGTTTTATAACAACTTTTCTTCATTGTAACGTAATTTAACAAATATAAAAAAAAGTGTTGTCGGAACAATTAAATGAAAAGTGTCCTTTTTTAGTTGTACATCTGTCTCATTCGCAGAACAAAGTTCGGTTATTGTTTTTGTCCCTTTGATGACCATGTACATGTTTACAGGCTGCTGTAAATTAATCAGTCCGACTATAAAGATTTTTGAGCATCATGCCTTTCGGCATTGAGGCTCCATGTATTCGAGGGAAACGAGATTTGTGTGATCAGCATCAACCCTCACCCCCCCCCCCTCCCCCCCCCAGACCCACTATCGGACTAGAGCCAACAGGCGGGACGGACTTGAGTCAAGCCAAGGAGTCTTATAATAGGGAATACGAGATGAAGGCTAGCCAAAATCTGTAACACAGAAAACCACCTACCACCACCAGGTGCACTGCTGCATGCCCATTGACTTAACATTGTGAAAATTAGCTGTGTGTTTTGACTCTTTTTAGGTTATATTTGGCTCAGTGACATTGTTGTACAGATTCTACATCATAAAATGAGACATCTGACAAATTTTTGTCAGTAA
>JBCAUI010208638.1:0-16851 GCA_038406195.1 Haplosyllis anthogorgicola
ACAGTGTCAAAGTTTCCTGGGCATCTTTTAGCATTTGGGTCACATAGAGGCACCCATTATGACAGACAAAATTGTCTTGGCAGTGGACAAAGGCCTTGCCCTCCGGGGTTCCAGATTCCAGGCCCAGGGCTTTGGCCAAGGGTGTTGGTTTACCCCCCCCCCATATCCACTCTAAGGAGGCTTGAATAATCAGGTCTTCAATTTGAGCCTCTTGCCAGTCAATCCTTTCTATTGGCCGATATTTGGCCATCCAGGCCTGGGGAGTATCCTCTGGGTTGCCATCATCACTGATCATGCCTACAGGCTTCTTGGAGACATTCCCCAGACTCAGAGAGCATGTCTCAGCACAGTTGGCACTGCCTACCAATGCCCTGTCTAGAATACTCTGCACCCCCTCAGCATCGATGATTATCATCTCCCCAGATAGAACCTTTCCCCCATTTGGCTCTGGCTCTATGGGCAAATGACTGTCCTCCACTTGGCTGAGTGCATCAGCTACCGGGTTATGCCTCCCTTTCACATACTCAAGTGAGAAATTATATCTGGCTAGGGCTCCTACCCACTGATGCCCCATGGCATCCAGATTAGGAGTCGACATCACATACATCAGTGGGTTGTTGTCCGTCTTGACTATGAAGGGTACATGCATCAGGTACTCTTTGAACTGCTTCATGATGGCCCACAGCAATGTGAGAAATTCAAGTTTACTCGAATGGTAATTCTTCTCAAGCTTACAGAGGGTCTGGCTGGCATAAGCCCCCAGGTGGAGCCATTTCTGCTCATCCTTCTGCTGGAGACTGGCACCTAGACCTATCTTTGAGGCATCCATATGCAGGACAAATGGTCAGTCGAAATGGGTCAACTGCAGTACCAGTTCAGATGTCAGGGCATCCTTTAGACTTTGAAATGCCACTCTAGCCTTCTGGGAAAGGGTGACCCTCTCCTTCTTCTTGTTGGCACCCTCTCCAGTCAAGTAATTGGTGAGGGGCTGGGCCACCTTGGAGAAGCCCAGAATGAATCTCTGGTAGTGTATACACCTCTGAAAAGTGGCTGGAGCATTACAGAGCCCAAATGGCATCCTCCAGCACTCAAAAAAAAACCCAAGTTCCCCACCGTGAAGGCTGTGTACTTCCGGGATTCAGAACTCATTGGGATCTGCCAAAATCTGGACAAAAAGTCCACACAGGAGAAGTGTCAGGCCCCGACTAGGTTCTCCAAGGTCTCTTGTATCTGTGGCAGAGGATACGAGTCCTTCCTCATATGGTCATTCAGCTTTCTGAAGTCAATACAAAACTGGAGGCCACCACATTTTTTTCGGACCAACACAACAGCATTGCTCCATGGACTGTCACTGGGGGCTATGGCTCCAGCCTCTTGCATGACCTTCAGGTGTTCTCAGACCTCCTCCACCATATTGGGGGATCCGGCTAAACCTCTCCTTGATGGGGGTTTCATTATCAACCCAAATCTCATGTTGCATGGCTGCCGTACACCCCAGCTCAGTCAAGTCTAGGGCGAAGATGTTGGAGAACTCATGCAACAGAGCTCTGGCCTTGGTAGCTAGGTGTGATGGCCACGCTTCCAATCCAGACAGGTCTAACTTCTCCAGGACCTTGTCCTTCCATTCTTCTTCTGACATGGCCTGTTTGGCAGGCCCAGGCTTAATTCCAAGTTCCCCATCCAATTTTGATAGGGTGCCCAGCAGTGCAAAGCCCTCCAGGACCTCATTGGTGATGGATACCATTGCTAAGGGCCTACCAGCTTTGAGGTACTCTTCTGCAGCCATCGTATTCTCAAGGAGCACACTGACCTTCCTGGAACCCTGCTTCAATGAGATGTATGATGACCAAAATTGTATCCCCGGGGGCAGATGGCCATCTTCCAGCAGTAGCTCAGTGGTGGAAATGTGGAGCCTGCCCTCCATCACAGCTGGTTTCACCTGTCCCTGGATGATGGATTGACCAAAGGGCAGTAAAATGATGTCTGCCCGGGCCCACACCATCTCCTTGTACTCCAACAGATCACTTCTCATCTAAACCAGCTCATCATCCATGGGATTGGGTGGAATCTTCTGATCTGCCAACAATTTCACAGCCTCCTGAAACACTGACTTCCCCTCAGTCTTTCTTGCCAGGGCCCTCAGGATCAGGACCCATCTGGTTTGTAGCAGAGTGGCTACCCGGGCCTTTGCCCAGGGAACAGCCAGCTTGTCGATCTCACTCTCTCAGATCACCTGCACCACCCGGTCCAGTGTAGGAGTACCAAGTAGTACAGGCACCTGTTGGGCAAAGTCCGTATCATTTCTGAGAACAAGGGCTACCATGTCTTTGTCATAGCCCGACACTCCTTCCACCTGTACCCAGATGACAACATAGCTGAGCACATCAAATTGGGCCTCCCTGATCCCCTCTATCAAAGACTACCCCCACCCAAAGTAGGTCTGTGAGTGGGTAAACCTTCAAGTTGCGGGCTGCTGCATAGCTGGGGGTTATAAGGTTCACAGTTGGTCCAGTGTCCAAGACAGTGAAGTAACATTTGCCATCAACCATAACCTGGCCTATGTTGTTGGTCAACATCCACTGGCCTATTGCATCTTCATTTACATAGGGAGTCTTCCCCCAGTGCCAGTTTAGTTTTGGCCCACTGTCCCAGGCCAGTCTTTGGCCAGGTCTTCTGCAGCTTGGTCTTCTCTGGACAGTCCCAGATAAGGTGCTTGGTTTAATCACAGATGAAGCACTTCCACTGCTTTTCCTCATATCGGTCCATCGCTCGGGCAAGCCGGACATTGACCCCAGATATGTCCAAGTTTTCGAGGGACTCCAACTCTGGGTCTGGCTCTGACTCGGAACCAGAACTATTGCAGGGGATGCTGGGTGTCACTGCTATGGAGGCCAACCAGGCCTTGATGTAGGGTTTCCAATCTCCCATATCATTATTATGGTGATACCCAGCATCCAGCTGTCGATGGTACCCCTGTCTCTCCGGGCTGGTTTTGTGTTTCCTAACCAGTTTGAGGAATTCATCGTATGTGTAGTTTGGCAGGCTATCCTGTAAGAATGAGAGTGAACTCTTGAAGTTGCCACAGAGCCCACCAAACAATCTATCCTTGGACATCCAGTTGACATCGTCATCAGACAACTTGTCTGGGTATCCCTCCTGAACCACCACTATCATATCTGTCAGCTGGGTGGCAAACATGGCCACTGACTCATGGGATCCTTGCCACATGGCATAGAGATCCCAGATAAGGGAGTTGTAATCTCCGGATACCTTATACAGGCCATCCAGATGTGCAAGGAGGCCATCCAAAGTCCAGATGTTCCTCATCTGGGTGACCCCCTTGAACTTCATTACAGAGTTAAGGATCTGGGTCCAAATGAGGGACTCCTTGAACCCCGTATCAACATAGGAGCGGACCACATCCCTCCATATTAGGTACTCTGCAATTAAGCAGTCTGAGGTCAGGGGTTCCAACTTAACAGTCCCTATACGGTTGCCGCTCTGACTTCTATGGTGAGGACTCTAGTGACACCAACTCTCCCATTGGGGTTCCGGTGACTTCCTCCCACACTATTATGACTCACAGAAAAGGCCTTGGACAATGAAGATCAATCAGAGTCACTTCCCCTCCCCTCCGATCAGGTGATAGGGGTGATGACAGGGAGGGCTGATGTCAGTGTCAACCCTAAGCATCCTGCCTGCCCCATGGGCCATGCATCAGCCCCTACCATCTCCATGGGGCTCAGTTGGGGCTGCTTTCCTCCCCCTTCCAGTGGGAGGTTTCTTCCCAGAGCTGTACTGGCCCCATCTTGCCTCTCCATGGCCTGATCCAATTCTTCCAGGTGGGCCTCCACCACATTGGGCACATCAGCTCCTATGAGGGCATCCTCTCCATTGGAACCAGGATCCTGGTGGAGACCTGGTGGTGACCCAGGAGGTCTGAGAGGCCTCCTCATGGCATATTCAGCCACTTGTTTCTCAGCTACCTAATTCTGGGCAGCCCTCCTACAACATTCGGCCCTGTCACAGGCCTGGTGGATGGCCCTTGTGGCTTGCTGTTGGGCCACCATTAATGGTATACAGATGGCATTGAGGTCAATGGTATGCCCAATCCAAAGCCAGTAGCCAGCAGTCAAGCGATCTGAGATCTCAAGGCCATCTTCTGGACTCAGCCCCTCTCCCATCATTCTTCATCTGAAGAATAGGATGGCAGACCGGTTATCCAGGAATACTATTTCATAGACCTCCAAGACTTCTGCCTGCAGGAGGTCTCCCAGCACCTCGGCATTCCACAAGTGCCAGGCCAGGGGATGGAACTCCCCATCAGCCAACATCTCCTGAACTATCAACCGGAGTGTGTACCATTGCTCTGAGAGGCCCATTGTGGGATCCTCCTCCCATTGGGGAGCTGTGGCCCATGACCAGCTTCCATCTGCACTCCAGGAGCTTTCTTGCCCTCAGGATTCATGAGCATTTTGGTGGCTACTTCTACCACCTTTTCTTCTAGGTTCTCCCTGGTGGTGGTCTCGTCACCTCTGGGGTTTCAGTCCTCCGTGTTCTTGTCCACAGACAAACCATCAGCATCCATTGTGCTATTGTCACTGCCAATATTTGTGTGTTGGGTTAATGCAGGCACCAGGGCCCAAGAAAGTAAGAAGTACTATGGGGTGTTACACCACTCCATCTGACACAATCAGTCAGCATCCTTGAATTAGCCACCTATGAGCAGCTCTGCTTCAGGTGTCAGGTCACCCTTGGGATGCTGAGTACCCATCCTCATTCAGTTGTCTGGCACTTAGGGCACAGGTCAAAGTCTGTGGTGTCCACAGGAACATAGATCACAAATCCAGAAAGTGGTCCAACCCACTCAGCATCAGGCCCACCCAGGGATGCCAAGTTTGTGACTGGTGGCATGAGCCAAGGTTTGGGTGGGACCTCACATGTGCAGTATACTGGAGGGTGTTAGGCTCGAGGCCTTGGTGATTATCCAGAGGTACCAAAAGGGCTGGCAACCCCACAGGATCAACCTACTTGGAGGCTTTATGGGAACTTGACACGATGGTTAACACTACAAAAGGTTGTACAAACTCAAGATGACCCAGGCCTGCAGGGTTTGGGTCTTCATATGGCATGTACTATGGCTAAATGAAAACAAGAGTGTAGGTTACAATTGAAACGTCCCTGTTGAGACAGGAATCCAGGGGTAAGGTGCACAATCTTTACCCAAGGAGCACTCAGGGGAGAATGCTCCCAGACCCTAGGGCACAAGCTGTTAAATAGGGTCAGGAGCTGAGCTGACTGATGCAGGCACCGTGATGTCATCATTCCAAACATTCCAAATGTCTGATAGTGACATCACCATGTCTGTGCATGCACACTAGATGTGATCCACCAGGGCCCAGAACACCCGGAGGTGTCCTGGCCCAGGTGGATCCAGAGAAGGTTTGTCCAGATGGGTCTGGAATGGGGCCTGGGTTTCATGAAAAACACAGAGCCCAACCCTTGGCTGGGTCCAGATCCACTCATTAATGTGGACAACGTGACATATATATTTGAGTCAACACTGGTTTATCAGCTGGGGGTGGCATGAATGGCATGTTCTCCACAATAACATTCATCTCAGCCATATTCAAAACATCTGATATTGCCACTTCATCTGAATAAAGCAAAAACCTAATATAATTTTTGGTTACACATATGTACAGTTATTTGCTGTTAGAGTTGATGTTAGTGCCACCATGACCACAGGCCCAACTTGCACAACCAACAGTAACCTTCCACAATGAGAAAGTACTCACACACCTTTGTAACCAGCATCCATTTGTCTTGTTGTTTTGACTATTTCCTCAGCACCAAGTTGGAGTACTACAAAATGTTACAAATTTATAAACATGCACATGCACATGCAACTTATAAACTGGTTTGATGAGGTAAAAAAGAAATGTACCCACCATCTGACATTTGTGGTTGAAGGTCCACAGCCCCACAGCCCCACTTGAATATGCTGCCTCTTGTCCAGTCTCTGTATCTTGTCCAACATTTTCAGGGAACACAGCTTCACATTCTTCCGCAATTTTAGCATCATGCTCTGCAAGTTCAGATGCAACCTGGTTGGCAAGTTGATCAAGAATCTCTTCAACAGGTTTCACTGGTATCTCTATGACACCATCTTTCTGAACTTGTTCAATTACAGTTCCAACTATGCAATTGAGTAATGGGTGGATGACTGCAACTCCAACTTCAGGGGATATAGTGGGGCCTGATGTGGGGCCTGGCCCTGGGCCATTGACAGGTTGAACATGATGTTCATCATCATCACTGGTTGTGATGGATGTCAAGGTATCTTTGATACATCTCCAGGCACCTTACTTGAAGGCTTAGCAGGTGTTTCTAAAATTGAAAACACGTTTTGAGTACATTGTGAAGAACACATGATATCCCTGAAACAAATAAATAATTAGAACTGTACAAACCTTCACTACTGCTCTCACTTGAGGCTGTTGTTGTTTGCAAAGTGGGGCCTTGGTTCTGCACAACTGTCTCTTGTCATCCATCCACAGGTTGACCATGACATTCATCATCATCGCTGGTTGTGATGGATGTCAAGGTATCTTTCAATACATCTCCAGGCACCTTACTTGAAGGCTTAGCAGGTGTTTCTAAAATAGAAAACACATTTTGAGTACATTGTGAAGAACACATGATATCCCTGAAACAAATAAATAATTAGAACTGTACACACCTTCACTACTGCTCTCAGTTGAAGGTGTTGTTTCTGGTTGGAAAGTGGGGCCTTCTTCATCAGACACAGTCTCATCCACCATCAGTTCATGTTGCACAACCACAGTCTCATTCACTCTCAGTTCATGTTGCACAACCACAGTCTCATCCACTGTCAGCTCATTTTGTGCAACCACTGTATCATCCACAGTCTGCTGATCACCTGTAATTACAAGACAGTAAAAGAAAAAGAAATATATGTAACAATTTATTTTACAAGCCTAAAAAAGTATAAGTGAAATTATACACAGCTGCACTGTCAGAGTCTGCACTGTTCATTTAATCCAACATATCCAATGTGTCTTCTTCATCATCTCCTTGTGTCAGCACAACATCAGCACACTGAGTGGGGCTTTGAAGCAGAATCTCTTAGATGATGGTTTGTCTTCATCTGCAAAAATTAATGGAAAATGTACCAATGTAAAGAGAATTATATTTGTAAAGACAGACATATGGATGTATGTATGCATAAATTACAAATATATACCTGATGATTCATGACTTTCTCCACTTTATTCTCCCTCACTCAAGCATTCAGACCCACTCTCACAGCGAGAGCAACTGGAACACTCAGAGTCAGACTCACTCCCTTCCTCATCATGACCACCCTGGGCCCCCACCTGGTTGCACATTATTCTGGGCTGCATTTGTCTCACCACCATCTGCAGTCGGCAGGTCAAAAACATGGACAGCAGTTGCCACACTACCTAAAATGTGTAACAAGACATCTATTAAGTATTTAATGAATTAAAGTTTAATTAATATAATGCATAATGTACATGTGTATCTGTTTAACATTTAGGCCCCACTTCAACAAAATTCAACACCAAAAAATAGAAGGGTAACAAGGGAAACATTGGAAAGTCAACACAATTCTTACGGTTGGAAAGAACTATGCTTGGTCCTATTTTATCCTCATGTACAGCATTACAATTAACTGGCCATATCCCTGTGATTCTGAACCCCACTTGGATATTGCACACTGTGATGGCCTTCTTCCAAGCAGGGTAAAAAGCAGGCCAAACTCACTTTGGCAAGCTTGTGGGCACACATATGTCTTACAAATGATGAACTGCCTCATACCATTCCCTTTTGAAAGCACCAAAGGGAACATCATCCAAGGGTTGGACACATGGCTGGTGTGTGCATGTAGTGCAAGAACAACTATGTTGTTATCATTTGATGAACTGGTAGTTGAATTTATGAGTGTTATGGGAGTCCATTATAAAGAGATGCTTCTGGTCTCGATCTTGGAGAAGGCCCCGCTTCTTGATGAACTTGATGAACATTTTCCCTTACTTGTAGAATTCTCATTTACTTATCCATCCATTATCAGTGGCCCCCAAGGTTATGTTCTTTGGCATTCCATCTTCCCAACACTTTATTACCTTCTTACCCTTATGTGTAACAAGGGGATGTGTGTGCATGCCTGCAGCATTGACAAATGATAGTATGGTTGTTGTTTCACCCTTTTCTGATGAAAAAAGTTGATTAGACCAGTGATGTTTCAAACCAACTACCTTGCAGGGCTTAGGTGTATCAATGGCTCCACACTGATCAACATTCCATACATACAGACTGCTCGTGATGTTATTCTCTCTGAGGACTTCCTTATAAATATCAAACCATGAATTGATGACTTGTTGGTTGGCACACTTTGCATGATATACAGAGAGTAACTTTGGTGTTGTTATAGTTAAGATATTCTTGTGCCTGCACATAAATAAACACTGCCATTTCTTGCCAGCTCTTTTTGACAATTCACTGGAGCTGTCAATTCCATTGGCTTCAGCATATTCATATACAAAGTCACTGATCTCTGCTGGGGTGAAAGGAAAGCCAGCAAGCACAAAGTTTGAAATATGATCTGCCAACTCTCTTTCTTCCTCGACAGTAAATATATGTGGCTTATTCTTACCTCCAGAGAGATGGGCAGTGTCTCCTGCATACTTGCTGACTGTTCTTCTCTGGAATGTTTCTCTTGGTAAGCCATATTTTTCAGTGATTGCCTTGTACCCTAAGTGGGTCCCAGTGTAATCCGGGGCTCTGCAAGCAAAGTAATGCCTGAGAGCATTCTGCATCTGCTCTTCTGTGCATCATTGCAATTGCTGACCTTTGTGGGATGACCCAGACATCCTTGTAGATCACTTTTTACTGGGATAGGCTTGTGTAGGCTTCTTTTTGCCCTTTCATCATCATTTTTTGTTACATTTGCAATGTTGATCACCCATTGTGGGAGTCTAGTGGGGCCACCACCAAAGGCAACTCTAAACAGAATAAAATTGGGAATTAAAATAAGAAACAGGTGTACTCACAACACACAAATCATACTGGTATATTATCAAAAAAGGTCTCCCAACATGTCTGATGAAAACTTGACCCACACTCATCACATTTGAGCCAAATATCATTATCTAGATCCTGAAGAAAAACGTCATCCTGCAGATATTGACCTCCAAGTTCAATTTGACTAATGGCTCTTCCACGACAGATTTTACAAAAATAGCCAAAGATGGATGATGTTAAGCTTGTATCTGAGTCAGAAGAATATGAATTGTCAGATGAGTAATAATTTGAGTCACTTCCAACATCAGAAAAGGCCATTCTGTAAAGAGAAACATGGTACAATTCAAAATGGAGATGATCTGTCAAGTGGGACTGTGTTACCCATAGCAGGGATTTGGTACACAGAGTGGGGCCTGGCTTTAGGAAGGCCCCACTCTAGGAACTTTTTGCCACAAAACCCATTTTTTGCAAATTTTTCAAGTTAAGATACTCGCCACAGTTCTTTATGATATTTGGCCAAAAGAATCTCTGACTATTGTAGATACAGGAATCCAACTAAACAACACGGTCCAAAAAAGGTAAATTGTGAAAATACCCAAAATATAAGAAAACACATTTGTTTTCTTCTCACCTGAAGTAATGGCATCGTCCTCCAACATGATTGGTCCAAAATATCATGTGACACATGAGTGCAGACTAAAGATGGCACTGCTTGTGCCAATCCATACGCACACCAAAATGCCAACACAAAAAATCCTAAAGGTCCCCGGTATGGTGGGCCGCTCTGGGCGACCATACTATAATAGAGCAACTTGAATCCTAAGATACTGTTTTCTGAACGAAAATAAGGAGAACGAATGATAGTTTGTAGTAGAAAACACTCACCGCTCACGTTCTGGATTTTCACGTCAAGGATATTGATTTGAGAACATGTAGAAGCAAACGAATTCTACGCTGCTGTATTGACACATCTCCCGTAGTAAATCTTCAAGTCTTATCTAAGCCGTCTCAGGTGGAATGCGTCTGAGTGCCGTAGTCCCGTTTATTACAAAGCTGCTCATGAAATGTTCCAATTGCAAACAGCTTCTAAAAGAAGCTAATTTCTTCAGCCTTTAACCTGCAATCAGCCTGCCATACAAAGACACGATTTTTGAGTTGTTATTTTGTCATGTAAATTATGTTTTATCTTCGTCCAGTAGGGAACGAAGTGTAGCTTGTAGTTATTGTCCGTCAGGTGCTGCCACAACTGTTGGGCGGTAGTAACTTCCTATGCTTTACCATTGCAGTTCAACACACCATCACCTAACTTTAACTCACATTTTGTAAGTTACACTTTGTATTCTACTGATTGATTGAAATAGACCTGAATAATTTAAATTTATAATTCTAAAATTTCTCATTCATAAGAAAAGTGCATCTTTTGTTCTGAATGCATGACCCACAGAATAACATACGTGGTCTCATTAGAATACAGCTTCTAAATAGATTATTTTGACTTTGGGGAGACTAGTTTACAAATATTCCAACATACAACACGACTAGGTATTGTCTTATGTCCTTATGTGCAGGCTATTTAGAGACCAGTATCCCGACTCATGAAATCCTATTAATTTCTTTGTAAGGCTTTCCTATTTATAAGGCTTCCTTTTGAGAAATGAATAGGATTTCAACCAGCGTTACGCTGTTAGGGGGAACATCAATCCAACTTTCTTTTTCTAAAGGTTACCTTGTGCCTTTCAGGGACGTGGTACCTACTTCAACAAAACCATGGTAAGTAGGGAAAGGTTGAATGAAGTGCATCGGATTCAGCCCGCTATGCAGCTGATATTCCTCGCTACTGAATTTCAGGAATCAACCAGATCAAGAAATTGTAAGTAAGAAAAAGTTTCGGGTAATGCTGGCCTGTGTGAAGTGTATCCTTAAGTTGATTGCAATAGTATAGGCAGGCCAATAGATGTCTCTGAACTCAGTCAAATTTTGCGTCAAAACTTTTTAATAGGCCTTTATGATGACTTCTTGATCTGTATTAGATTTTACAAGAGAACTTTTGGTTTCAGGTAGAATTTCAGCATTTAGGAAATTCCTGGCATCAGACATATACTTTGTGAGACCCAGGAAAGTTCTGTCCAATTCTCTATTCAAGACCTTCATGGCGTCAAAAGCGGCAATGACGTACGTTTAATTTTGTAGTTTTACATTATAAAACTAAGACCTAAACGCTTCATTTGGAATGGTCGACATGTTATTACCAAGCATTAAATTTTTAGGATTCAACTTCCAGGCTAATTTAACCTATGTGGTATTCTATGATCTGACGGCTGACAAAAAAAACAGGCATCATTTGGTCTGCTAAAATATCAATTTGAAAATAAATTATTTGAAACACTTAGGGTGATGTTTTAACTATTAGTGACATTAAAATAGGTAAGTTTTCTTCCATGTTTTCCAATTTACAAGACATAGTTGATATTCTAAAACTGGTGTTTTGACAATCAATAGAACCTTCATCACAGTCTGTGCATAGAAACTTTTGAGTGTTGTGTATTATTTCTACACAATTGAACTTTCTTTACTGTGTTGGGCTTTGTTCATGAAAATGATAAAGTTGTAACGTGTAGCAAGCCTTTGTCGAATTTGTTTCCTAGAAAGAAATATTGCAGTGCAATTAACTAAGACACATATTAGCTTTGTCGTATTTGAACCAGACATCCGGTACACGGAATTTGTATCAGAAGTTTAACAATAGCGCTTCAAAAGCACAGCGTGAAATCCTTTCGTTCTCTCCTTTGTTCTCTTCGTTTCCAAAATGATACGATTTCTGCGTACTGATCCTGTCGTTTGTTTCGTTTGTGATTAGATTAAGGCAAAAATGGATGTTCAACTCAAATGTGATACTTTATTTGCCTTTCTTGTCTCCTTAAAACCCGATTCAAATGATATCCGACAAAGGGTGCAGGCTAAATTAGGGTTGTTTTAAATTATCCTAAAGGGAGAGCATTGAAACTACAAAATCAAGTTGTTTTGTTCCATGGTAGATTTCCAGTTAACCTTTGAACTAACTTGTCACGAAGAAAACACAGTAGCAATCAGTTCAATTATTTTTATTAACACTGCTTGTGTTATTTACTTGAAATAACAAAGATGCGTAAAGTTAAAGAGAGTGCAATGTTGGTAGTATTTTGCACAACTGTTAAACCAGAAATGGGCGTGGCACAATGCATTTTGAAGAATAATTAAAGTTTTTACAGCTCATGAATAAGTTTTCCAATTAGTTCCGCGGTTCTCTCACATTATATCTATCCAAACTCTTTGTGAGAAGTCATTAAATATTAAAGACAAAGTTTAAATTTCAAAACGCTTTTACGTAACACATAAACAATATTGAATCTATTGATTTAAATAAAAATGTGGCACTTTAATATCTTGTACAGCTTTTTATTTCAGACTCAACTAGTTACTGATTATTCCTTTTTAATTATCTCGTAAAGAAAAATAACTTAAACTGTTGAAACCTTATCATTTTAGTTCAAAGTTACTGGAGGAATCTAAGTATTTAAAGATAGAGCTGTGCTGCTTTAGATAACAAACCATTACAAAAATTTGAAAAATAGGCTTAAGTTTTCACTATTCACTGTACTATTCATTACAGGAGAAAGGCTTTGAAAGTAGCTTTTACAGTTTTGCATTGAACATTGCATTGATTTGTTTTAGATACATATTTGCCTAGTTAAAACAGTATTATCTCATCAATATTTTTGCTTTTCCAAAAGCTTAATAACTTTATTTTATTTTTGAAATTTTCTTAATTAATTCAGTAGGGAACGAAGTACAGCGTGTATTTATTGCCCGTCAGTGTAAAAGGTGGTAAGAAACACCATTGACATAAATGGGAATCCATTCTATTCTCAACAACAAATGGTAATTTTTTGTTATATCAGTACGGACAATAGTCTAATCAAAATTATATTATTTAAGCCGTTACATGAAATTTGTTCGAATGACTCATCCCCCAGTTCCTGAGAGAAATGTTAAATTCTGCATATGGGCCGCACATTACAAAGATGGTGGCCTTGTGCTCACCCTACAATTTAATTCGCAATAAGATTTTCCCGTACTGTTGACTCAGATCAAGAAAATGTTATCTATTTTGAGACAAGAGTCTTTTACACTGTCATTTAATGCTTGCCAATAGGACCGCGCGGAATTCTTCAGTACACAGTACACTTTTGATGCGCTATTGTTAAACCTCTGATACAAATTCCGAGTACTGGTTCCCAAATGTTTCCAAATTGGTACAATGTTTTTGATCTGATGCAGTAGATTTTTACAGAACACTATTGAGAATTAGTGAATTACAAATATATGTAATGTGCAATTGATTGTTATGACAATACAATAAACAGTATACTACCTCATTGTCAATTTTTCTTATTTCTGAGTAATTGGCAGATTTAGTAAATAAATCTTTAGGAATATTAACATAAGGTGAACTTAAGAATTCGGTATGAACGCAGGCACAATCACTTCAGAAAGTCTATCATCGTTAAATAATAATCCATCTAACAATGCATTTTCTTCGAACATTTCAATATTTTGCAACAAAAATAAAGATGATTATTTAAACAATACTATACTGTAGTTATATATTTATAAAGGTCAAAACAGTTTTGTAGGTCAGACCGGGAATCAATCTAACATAAACAATAAGTATCAAATTCAATAATTTTGATTTGCATTTTCATATTGTTTAAATAACACACAAGAAAATACGTTGGTGCGTTTGGTGCTTAAACTTATAATGCATTGTTTTCGATTTGAACTAATTTCTACGATAATAATAAAATCATGTTGTGTTTTTCACATGAACAAGAACACAGCGGGAAATTACATTGTTTACAAAATGAATTACGTTTTCTCAAACGGTTTTTGCTTGGTCAGATAAAGATCTCGACCACTTTCTCCCATATCATTCAAGACCTTCAGTTACTTCATTTATTTCATCTCCACTGTGACGCTACTAATCACTGCAGATGATGTTCTCGATTCACCCGCAGCTGCCTCTCGTTTCCAGCAGAACATCTCTTTGGCTCTGTCCTGAAACTCATGATACTGAATTACGTAGACAAACGGCTTTACGATGGAATTCGCACAAACCATATAAACTGTGAAGTTGTAGAACTGGCCTGGAGAAAAAGAAAACAATTTTTTTCAGCATACAAAACTTTCGCACTCACTGTGCACCTTAGGATACTGGTCTGTAAATAGAGACCCCCTCTAGGTAGCAGTGAAATCTCCTGTAAATGTTAAACTAACTGACCTCAGTTCAATCACAGCTAAACCAAAACACAAACACAGTGTTGAGAATCAGTCCATGCAGCATGCACAGGTGTGAAACTGACTTATTTTGCCAGATCAGGGTACAGATCCATGCTTCATAGTTATGGTGTCAGTCTATTGTCTCTATGTTATTGCCTGCATGCATCATTGCATACCATAACAAACTGGTCTAATCACTGCTGATGAGTTAATGCGAAAACTGCAACATCAGTTGGAATCTGACATCTTGAAGAAGCCTTTCAGAAAAATTAGACCATGAAATTTCTTTCAAAGTTATGTGAATGGAATTCTACGCTCAATATAGGGTCTAGCCTAGCCTGAAATTCAGTTATGGTGGTACGTTAAAAAATTGATAATAATTTTATGATATGAAACAGAATGTGGAAACAGAACATGATTTTATCACAGATTGACCAACATTAAACATCACGGTCAAGTAGCATTAAGTAGCATCAGAGAAAATTTGAAACACACTTTAAGAAACAGTTTCAGTTTTGTTTAAGAAACAGTGTTTATGACCATGTTCTTTAGTTCAAGTCATGAAATTCCATTCAGTTTTGGAACAATAACACATAAAAGCACAGCATGGAACTCTGTTTTCTCTTTTGTTCTGTACATTCCGAAATTTATAGGAATTTCTTGATTTTTAACTGCCTTAAATGTTTTCTTGTTACACATCAAAGTAATATCATATTAAATTGTTTTTGTCATTCCCCAAAGAAGAAAGTGCATATCTATTTGTTTATTTCGGGAAGAGCAGAATTCCACACAGAGCTTTTGTTCGGATGAAATTCTATTGTCGCCAAATGAAAAGAATTTCACGACCCAGGAGTTAATCATAAAACATTTTGTTTCGTTTCGTTAGCTGTTCCAAGGAATTATGGACTTACCTGTCAGTTGATTAATCACTCCAGCCAAGTACAGAGTGATGTAGATGCAGTTGAAAGAGTAGCATATTGTATAACATACTGTTATCAGTAACATTGTTTTAAATCTATTTTTCGTGGCTTTCTGCATGATATCGTCCCTTCTACTGGGTGGTCCATCATATTTAGAATTTCCTGCATTTTTTCTGAGAAGAATTAACATGTGGCCATACAGGAAAAATACTAATAATACAGGTAGAAAAAGGTGAAGCACAATGAATGCTACAAATGTAAACCGACCCATGTAAAAGTGATATGGGGTGGAGCCTTTTGTACAAATTCCATTTACTGAAACAATAGCTGATGCCAGTAAGCATTCATCTAATATACTGAAAAAACAAATAATGGGTAACAACCGTAGGCCGTTTTTTCTTGTTATTTTAGTGTGATGATATGTAGGAAAGACAATACTTATATATCTTTCTACATTAAGAAACATTAAACTGAAACTTGATGTTAACATCATCAACCACAGTGGGTATTTACCAGCCACAAAGAAACAATAAACATCACCATGAATACCGTGTAAACCGTGTAAACCGTGTTTACCGAAACCAGCAAGATGAGCTGTACCAACCAAAGCAATTGAAACTAATAAATCTACAAAACTTTGATGAATAATAAGACTATTTACAAGTGTTTGTCTGACCTCAGCAGAACTACTCAGAATTAAAATAACAAAGAAATTGGCTACGATTCCAATAATTCCTATTGTAAGAAAACCTGCCGCCCTTTCAAGATAGGTGATCACATTCTCATTTATTTCTGTCATAGAGTCGATGAAGGTGACATTTAAGAAACAGTTGGATATGTTACTTGAGACATTGTGCTCATTGCACTTTGTCTGATGACTGATTGAAGTCTTGGTTGTTGAATCCATACCGGAGATTCCACACTGGAAAGAAAATAAAACCCGATTACGTACTCCACATTGTCACGGCATTTTAAGTTCATCACACTTAAGAATTGCGCGTTGTGACACTTTAAACAAAACGCACCGTGAATTTATTGTGGAACTTATACTGAAACGAACTCTTGTTTTTTTATTGGCAAGCTATTTTAAAGATAAAATAGGATTCTGAAATATGACTTACTGAAGAACAAGGTTTAATTAAAATATATATTAAAAATCACCAACCTTACACAAGTTCTCAAATTGAAGTTGAAAATGATTCCCGATCCGCTACCTATGCAAATGAAAGCACCTCATAAAATCACATTGTATCATAATTAATTCTCCTTTTATGCTACTTCTTTTCCGACGATCCTCCGTTTTACAGAAGTTTGCTGCTTTTTGGTTCATTTGGCATAATTGCCAAAGAGTCTTAGAATCAAGGATTGCCCGTCCTCCGCTGTTGTTGTCGTCATTGTCATTGTATTGTAAAAAAGTTCGCGTGTTGTCCATGAGAAGTACGTTTTATGTGTAACGTTTATCGTGTAATGGATTTATGTTTCAAAGCACTCAGTTTGCATCCTGCTAAGATTTGTTAAAGCAGATCTATCTAGATTTGACCAGTTGTAT
>JBCAUI010208749.1:0-16850 GCA_038406195.1 Haplosyllis anthogorgicola
TTATATCGATATCCCGCTTATATCGATATTTTTTTCCGCGCCAAAAATATCGATATAAGCGGGGACGAGTGTACATAAAAACACTTCAAACGTGCTTTAACAGTTTAGTGGCCAGCGCAAGTTATTGTTAATCGATCCCCGTTGATATATCGTGGCTTGAGCTGCATAATGTCCTTTATACCTGTTATCATGCTGAGGTTTACCTTTAGAAAATAGTCTTGTTCTCTTGTTGGCTGCTTTCCATCGCTTTTAATTGCAGGAATAATTGTAGTCTTTAGAGGTATTAACCTTTCCAGATTTAGGTACAAATTAGGTATTACGGCAGTGAAGGAGTGTTTTAGCTCAAAGGGATTTGTTTTGCTTCGTGCAGCGTTCATTCTGCCCAATAGGTCAGGAGTTATTTTGCGGTGCACTTAAATTAGAACTTCACGCATTAAACAGATCAATTCAGGAGCTTTGTCATAATAAATTCCTTATTATTTTGGACGAATACACCCCTGTTTAATTATTAATTCGTAGTCGGCTTTATAATTGGCATGTCCTTTAGAATGTTGAAATTTATAACGTTTTCTTAAAGGTGAAATCATCGTTGTAACATTGGATGTGAATCAGGATTATCTTGACATTTTGTTACCAAACGATGGCGTGAAATAGCTGTTAATACTAATTATTACACACAGAATTGTTGATATTGTTTTATTAGAAGTTGACTGATACCAGATTGCTATTTAACATACCGTATTTACCCGAATTGAGGCACCCGGTGCCAAGACCAAACTTTGATAGGGTGCCTCTTTAAAAATATCAAAATCCAAAATTGAATTGTATCTTAACATAAGATTTTTGCAGAGATTGTCATGTATTAATGGATAAACCATCCTGAAAAGTTAATTTCAATCATTGTACAACAATCTTTATAAGAAGACTGACCATAAATATTCATTAAACTAGAAATAGCCCAATAATTATTTTCTCAAAAAGGAGGGGGTGCCTCAATTAGAGAGGGTGCCCCAATTCGGGAAAATACGGTACATAAAACATTAAATAAATTTCATAATAAATTTTGATATTTGTAATTTCGAGCTATTATCACTCTCACTGATAGCTTGTTCCTATTATAATACGGTCATTTGCTGATACAATTGAAATTTGTGCGCATGTACAAATACTTTATGTGACCTACGTGGTGCTGTGTAAAATATTTGGTAGTTCTACACTTTACAGTTTTAATTAAATGTGTATTTTGGTTGAGCGAAGCAGTAGTCTACGGGTACACGTAATTAAATTTAAGTTCGATGAAAATTGTTTACTTTTCATGCAAAAATCCATAACAGATATATCGCTGTGTGACGAAAATATTTACTTTGCAACTCTGTTTAGTTTTTGGCAAAGTACTTTTTTCACTGTTCAGTGAAGTCTTTCGGTACACTGCTGTGAGAAGCTTAATTAAACAATCGCTGCCCCAAGGCGTGTAATACTTCAACATTTAAAGTGAACATTCAGGGTGATATCGCGTCGAGTGTGAATGTGTCTACATTTTGCGTATATTGTTAGATATTCTTGTTTCAGTCTCAGGATAGAACTCTAAATAGTTTGCGGTCTGAATCGCCAAGGAATCACCAGGCGAGATATGGCTACACTGTACAGCTAGTTGAACGACCAAAAACAGCGCCGAGAACTACTTGGTCCTCACCATTGAGACAAACAACTTATGGAGTTAAATTTTGTACTAGTGGTGTACTAAGTATGCCACAGGTAGTACTTATTGTATTACTTTATTTCTAGCATATTATTGGTTTCTAGAGATATTTTATCACAAGAATACTTTATTTAGTATCTTACTTTGAGCATGTCACAGTTTCCCTTATTTTTTGTAAAATGATCAATAAATGATAAATGCTGTAAACGGTGAAATGTGAAATCAACCATTTTTCATAAATATCGTACCATACGTAGCCAGTCTATTGTATTTGAATTATCACTATGTTTTGCATGTACATATGTAATTTATCATTTTGGCATGAGAGCACAATTGCAGAAATCATGTTATTTTACGTTTATGTTTTGTACAATCACGAACTATATCAAACAAAGTTTGATTTAAAAAAGGAAATGGAAATGAAAGTAAAAATGCCTATTTAGTAGTATTTTAAACAAAAGTGAGATGAGTATAAAACAAATCATTCTTGTGATTCATATTTCTAGTTTAGCAATATATGCGTGGGGAAATACTAAAGAATCGTCGTCAAATGTAATAATGGCATTTCATCTTTTCCCATTGCAGCCCGGTGGAGGTACAACTGGTCAGGCGCCGTCTTCCCTGCACTCGGACACCGTCACCACTAACGCAGCAAGCACGCTAAACTCCACAGCTGCTCCTGGGCACAGACAAGCTAACAGGGCTGAGGGTAGCACTAACAGCCGAGGGTTAGGCGTGCCCGCTAGGCACCCGCGACGGCATACGTCGTATCATAATCCGATTCCGTCAGCCTGGCACACTCCAGAGAGACAACTGAGCTATGGCGAGAGAACTTTCGGTGGTTGGAGGGATGATTGGAGAGATGCGGGAGATGCACACAGTTCCACGCAGCAGACTCATAGGAACCGAAGAAGTGACATTGGGCCTGAAAGTACGGATTCTTCATATCACCAAGCGGACGGGGCCTACCACTTAGGAATGGGCTTTGGTCTGGATGCGCTGAGAAAGAAACGAAGAACTTCCAGTCCAGCACGTTCACGCGCAAGCAATATGGACATCTATGAAGACACTGTTGATGGGTCACAGTCATCTATGACATCACGGCCCCTGCAAACACTGAACAGTGATGTCAGCATGACGCCTACGCAACAACGAGCGAACCCTGTAAGTAGTACGCGGCACCGACGAAGCAACAGCAGTGAGGGTTTGCTTGATAATAATGTTAAGTCGGAAGGCAGCAGCATGTCTCCCTCCTCCCACTTAACCTTTAGGGGTGTAAGGAGCATGAAGCATGGCAAGAGTGACAAGGCGTACCAGGAAGGCATGCGCAAGGCCAGTAGCCTGCAGGACCTCTCGACGACGGCATCAATGGATGACGACGTCCGACATTCCCGGCAGGAGGACAACCTCCACCGGAGTAGGTCTCGTGAGAGCCTCCCGGACAATCCGTCCTCCTACCCCGTACACCGAAGACCGGTGAGTGACATTTCGCATTTCGCTATACCTCACACAGACCTGCATTTACACGCTAATACTGGTGGTGACACGGATAGCAATTCTAAGCCTAAGACATTTTTCGAAACATTGCGTGACTCCCTTCTTAACCCTGAGCCTCCTAAACCTAAGAACTACAGATATCTAAAACTAGCAGGAATACCTCAAACAAAGACGATCGAGAATTATGGTGCTGATACATCTAGTAGAGATAACTCGAAACGGACGTGTAATACTGACAATAACATATCAAAGCAGACAAAAGAAGGTCCACATCCAACTGTTACTAATACTGGCGTTTATAGCAATAATGTTCATAGAAATAACACTATGTATAGTCCTGGTGGTGTGAATAGTCATAATGATAATGCGGGATTTGTTTCGTCGAGAAGTAGGTCGTTTTCACCTCATGTTGTAACTAATCAAGCGAGTGGCGCTCGCGGTGTGACTAACACTTCTGTCGGTGGTACTAGGTGGAATGCCAAGATTGAGACTCAATCAAAAACTACTAATAATCATCACGTCAGGTGTGATCGTAATGATTTGCCTTCAGATTTCGATCGTAAAACATTGCATGAGAATGGTGGTGTTTCAGTGCATAGCATGTTTGATGGTACTGCTGCACGTTCTCTTGGTACGTCGGGTGGTGTAACGGGGAACTCACGGCAGGACGAGCGTGGGCGAGAGCGTTACCGCACCCCACAAGCTGCTGTAAATAGAGCGACAGTACCATCGTTTGCTTGGGAACCAAGAAGTGCAGCTGCAAGTAAGGGGAGTAGTACAAGGGGTTCAGGAGGGGTCGCATTGACTACTTCCACATCCAAAGCCCCTTCTGCTACTTTTCACCATACTTCACAGGCGCGACATACAACTCGAAGTATGACCGCTCCGATCCCATCATCAGCGGCGAGTGGAGCCAGCCAAGCGAAAAATGATTCAGCGGCCGGAGCTGCTTCTCACCCGAGGGAGTGGCGTTCTTCAGACCAGGGCCACGAGTCACCCCCGGCAGGCGGGTCGTCAACAGGTTCCAGTGAGAGCTACGAGGACTACTTCTGTCGCAGCCCCAGTCCAAACAGCTTCTTTCTAAATGGAAGAAATAAGAATGAGACAGACGAACACAAGGTAAGTTGTGTTAACAATCTAACCTGGTTCATTCCATGTAAATGCTGTTCAATGAATGTTGGTTAGTGAAGCATGTGTAAAAAAAAAAATAGTGCTAGTAGCCCCTGAATATGGGCGTGTACTGGTTCCAGAAAAGGGACTGCTGTAGACACAAGAAGATAAATTGCTCATTTTTTTGTTCAAAGCTGTACCTTAAACGAATTTGTCATTAATTGCGTGAATTCATATTCTGTCGTGTGGCAGAGATGCATTAAATGATCATGTGTCCAAATAGAGATGCACTGGTAATAGAATTTTGGGGGGCATTAAGGGGATTGTCTCTTAAAGCATTTTATTGGTCTTTTATGGAGAAATTTCTAGTGCAGAAAAGTCCACACATGAACCAAGGATTTTGAACAGTGTTTACATTGAATAACTGTGCTAACTGCATGATGTATGTAGTGGCCATAATGTAGCTTTGACATGTAATGATAAATAATTGTTATTAATTTTCCAACACTCGTATTAACAGTCAATGTGCTTTTAAACAACACCGTAGATTTTTAATCGTAAAAGTAGTTTAAGATTTTAAGTTTCATCAAAGCACGATCACGTTAAGTTTTCGCAGATATTCAGACTTAAGAAATGCAGGAAAGTAGTTTTTTATACGTTCAAAATGTATGGCAGCTATGTAATTTGATAAAGGACATAATTAATTTTCGGTGGCTGATGAACTTTTTACTTTCAAAATAACGCAAATGTAAGTGACCAAGAATGTAAGTGGCCAACTAATATACTGGAAACGCGCAGACTTGGTTACGTTTACCACTAGTTTGCTTTAAAGATATACACCAATGTTGTTCTTGTTGCAGATGGCCAAGTCGAACAGAGCTGCGGCGGCTGCTGCTTTACAATCTCATCAGCCGTCACCGTCCAAACTGTCCGAGCTGAGCCCGGGAAAAGCAGAGCCTCAGGACTACCACGACGTAAGTGTTTTGATTTATCGCCAGCAAGCCGTCATCTGTTTGTAGAATTAATGTAGTAAAGTGAGATGTTTCATCTGACAAACCATTGGCGTAAATATAATTTTTAAAGAAGTTATTCCAGTTCATAACTCAATTCACTTTAATTTACCCAGAATAAATTGAAGAGTGCTCTTTTCACTCACTGGTTTCCTAAATTTGTTGCATTCTTCGAATTTTTATTGCTTATTGTCATTCACAGGATCTTATGTACATGAAGAAAGGCTGGCTGCTAAAGCAAGAACCTACGAAGGTAAGAACGCACTTCAGTCATCAGACGGTTTTAGCACTGGAACAATCGGTTTGGTGTTTGATCGTAAAAAAATAATTGGCAATAAATTGAACACAACACTTACATTTGTGTGATTTACCAGATTAGACATGGTGCATATTCCGGTAAGCAGAATGTTAACACGATATATGAATCTGCTCAAAACCAATCCTGAGTAGTAACAAGAGACTACTGTAAAGCTAAGATTCATGGTACTTCGGTTGAATAGTATTTTTCTAAACTTGCGCGTTGCACACAGGAGGAGTGGATAAAACATTGGTTTGTACTCAGTGGATCTCGTCTGCGCTTCTACAAGGATGCAAAGGCAGAGGAGTCCAATGTCGTTGACGGCGAGATAGATGTCGCGTCATGTTATCAAGTGGTGGAAGCCAGTGTTTCCAGGAACTACGGCTTTAAGTTGAAGGTGCTTTAAGTTTTTAAGTTTACATTTAATAATTGCATACCCTACAATGGTATTGTGGTCAAACCCCTATTTACTTGGTGAAAGGAATGGTAGTAAGCTATAGTGTATAATTGTGTAATATGCCTCATTTTAAATTAGCACTTTGATTAACATTTGATTTTGTTGCAGACTGCTTACGGAGATCACACATTGTCTGCCATGACTTCAGGCATTCGAAACAACTGGATGCAGGCCATCCAGAAGTGCATGGAGACCAGCGTTGTTCACAGATCGGGTACAGGCAGTGCCAATGCAGGTTCTTCCAGCAAGACAACAGAGCATGTTCCAGGCAGTAGGAAGTCATACGGTGCAGCTAATGGCGTATCTGCTGAAGGTCCAGGTTCTTCCCCATCATATTCAAACAATTATGGTGCCATCTATAAGAATCAGACGGAGAGCTCAATTGCACATCATTCACCAAGTGTTTACAGTGGAAGTAGCAGAGACTCCACTCCAAACAGACAAAGACAAAGGCACGAAGAAGCACCAACCACTCCAAGAAGTTCGTCGTATGACAGATACAGCAGTAGGTTTTCCAAAGAGAATGCCGGTGACGGAAGCAGCAGAAGTGCGTCAGAACCAAGGACAAAAATCTCAGGTGATCCTAATCTGCACAGTCCTACTGGCAAGAAGTTTAGTTCTACCTGGCCGTATGCCAGTCCTGGCACTAGCCCTGTACCTGAATCGGAACAGAGATCAAGGGGATCACGGTCACGCAGTTCAAGCCAAGGTGCAAGGGGCCCCAGGTCGCGAAGTTCAAGCCAAAATCGTAGCCGAAGATCATCTATCTCAGATTTGTTGGATGAACAAGAAGGGCATGAGCAAAGAGAACTAACGGAAGAGGAAGAGAGAGAACTTGACAATGTGCAAGTGAATATTAGACGAATACATAGAAAATCAATCACGGACTCTGTATCCATAGCGAAATTGCCACATTTAGAAAAGTTTGAACAGCAAACTAATGGTGATGATACTCCAGAAAGACGACCATCGTTTGGATCGAGAGAGCGTAGGAGGAGCAGAGGAACAGATGAATCGCCAATTCAGAAGAAGGAAGAAAGTGTGAACTATAGTGCCAATACAAGTAGAGAATTATTTGTCTCGCCCGGAAGAGCACGATCACCTGGTAGGTCCAGATCGCCAGGCAGACCCTCCTGGACACCAGGGAAGAAGGGTGCGGAGGAAAGATCCAAGTCACCGGGTGCACCTCGGGCTCCTAGTGCCAAAGTGAAGGACAAGTCGCGATCAAAGTCACCGAGACCAAAGTCACCACCTCCAAAACTAACCACGTCAAGAGGCGATGATTATTTCGACTCGTTGGAAAAATGGAAGGAAAATAGATGGGTAAGTCGATAACCTTGAATTGTGTGGTAAATTGCAAATGTCTTAAGAATGACGTGTTTAAAGCCCAAAACAGTCTGGTATGAATGCTGCTGATATGCTAAACATTAAATAAGATGGCAATTCTTTAACAGGAACGAAATTTACAATTGAGTCCAAGAAAATCTGAGGATGAAACCGAAACCGAACAGCCGAAAACACCGGGAAAAGATGGACACAAAGAAGATGCTCTGGTTGACCTCTTGGATAGTGAGGTAGGATACTGATGTCATCTGATAGCCTCAAGAATATATAGAACATGTTCCACGAACACATTTCACATACAACATCATTTATATTGCAACAATATATGTGAGGAGTGGGTATAATCCTGAAAGAGAATACAATAATAATGATTGAGCTTGATTTGAAACCGTAGGTGGAATCTCTGAAATCTCAGCTGGAGAGGACACAAGAAAATTTGAGTGAGATGGAGCGAAACAACCGAGAACTCAAATCGCGCATTGAATCTCTTCACAGGGACCACAGAAGTGTCGTCGATGACATTGATTCCGATTCCGAGAGATACATGAACCAAGTAAGAACAGTCTCAATGGTAAGAGTATTGGCAGCAAAAAAATATCGCAATTAAGAATTAAATCAGAATTGGATTATTGGAACTAAAATCGGTTTATTCTTATCCCATTAACTTGTAGATAGAGGATATGCACAATGAAATGGAACATGCTACAGGTTATCTCAAGAACAGACTTGCGGAACAGCAGAATAAGTCAGAACTCAGTAAAATGCAGGTATGTTTCAGTATCATTCAAAAAGGATGTTTTGTAGTTGTACTACACGTGTGATTTGCCTTCAGAATGAGAGTAAAGATCTTGTTTCGATAAAGTGTTAAATAACTGAAAAATATTTTTTAGGTTACGTCTCTAAAGAAAGAGCTAGCTGAAACAAAGGAAATCGTGCATCAAAGAGATGAAGATCTTCAAAAGCTTAGAGCTAAACTCGAAATCAACGAGACTGAACTTAATCAGGCAGAAAGTGCACTTAACCAGACAATGAAGGACTTGAACCTGCAACAGGATAAACTGAAGAAAATGCAGGACGAAACAGACAACAGGGTTAGGCATCTAGAGGAACTGATTGCAAGATTACAAGTGAGTTATTCAGCCGTGTATTTAACATAAAAATATTGGAAAACAAGTAGCAATGTCTAAAAATTGAGCTTTAAACAGATCATTTCAAATCACTTATGGTTTTGTGTCAATTTCTATGTTTTGTGAAAGTGTACATTTTCATTACAATAATTATTTCCAGATTAAAATACAAGAACAAGAGGATGATCTGGTTGAAAAGGACGAAAGTCTGAAAGAGTTGCACCAACAGCTAACTGAAAAGAGTAAACAGTTGTCGGACGTGCAGAAGGATGCAAAGGACGTACCAAAGCTAGTAAAACAAATGAAAGAAGCAACTAGTCGTGCTGCTAGTCTAGAAGAACAGATCAGAGAACTAAAAAATTTGGTGAATGACAAGGAGAGACAGCTGCGTGATACAGAAGGAAGGCAAAAAGATGTGGTCAAAAAGCTTGAAAAATCAGGTGAAGATGAAAAGAGAAAAATGGAACATCAAATTAAACAACTGGAGGAAAGGTATGGGAACAAGCAGTACTTCAAAATTATTATCAATGTACATTCTATTTGGTGTGTGATACGATTCCCCAACCAATCTCTTATCCTAATCGGTGTTATAAGTTATAAGTTTTAGACGTTCGCAAGTGAGTAATTTAAACCGTTTAATCTTCTTTTGGTTTTCCAGGTTGGAACAGGTGAGAAGACAATCTAACATAGCCGATTCTCTCAACACCGACATGACTGACATACTAAGAGAAAAGGATGAAACTATTGCTCAACTTGAAGAAAAGCTCATTGAGAATGATCAGAAAATGGAAGAGTTAAGAGACGAATTAAGGTTAGTGCAAAAACATTATACTGTCCTCATCCGGTAGAAGCAAATAGAAACATATTTTTAACATTGCATTGTGTGTAAGTGACCTTACAATACAATTACATCAATCAAATATTTTATAGGATTGAAATTGACGAGAACACAAATCTTCAGCAGAGCTTAGAACATTCTTATGACGATAATGCCAGGATCAAGAGAGATTTGGACCATTCTAAGAGAGAGGCCCAACAACTTTCTGCCGAGATAGAAAGTATAAAGGTAACTGCGCTGAAGGAACATGTTTAATATATGTAGGTCCATCGTACAAAGTGAAGGGAAACTCAAGGAATGAGTTTTAAATAAAATGCAACGTTTGGGTTCAAGTGAGTTGACATGATTTGTTCGTTTTATGGCAGGATGAGCTGGAACATCAGCAGGCACTACATCAGGAATCACGAGAAGAACTGGACAGGTCGAGGAGGGATAAAGACAAAGAGGAAGCATCTCTGCAGTCTGTTGCCAAAGATAAGGAGCAAATGAAAGTTAGTATGAAGCCCAATCTGAATCTACTAATTCATACCGTTAAGTGCCTTAGTTGGAAATTTTATCATTCCATTAGTAAGTCTTAAATTCAGCGGAGTCAAGTTTAGGACTGGATTTAATTAAACATCACAAACACGTTTATTCTTTTATAACTG
Source organism: Haplosyllis anthogorgicola (assembly GCA_038406195.1). Taxonomy (NCBI): domain Eukaryota; kingdom Metazoa; phylum Annelida; class Polychaeta; order Phyllodocida; family Syllidae; genus Haplosyllis; species Haplosyllis anthogorgicola. The sequence goes on from JBCAUI010208749.1 coordinate 10,028, forward strand.
TATTTTAACAGCGATCTATGGAAGAACTAAGATGTCAAGTGGAAAATCTGCAGAGAGAACTGGAGCAATCCAAAAATCAAAACCGAATGATTCAATCGAGATTAGACGAAACAGAGAAGGAGGGGACAGAACTCAGTGCAGAATGTGACGAATTGGCAAAACAACTTAATGCTGAAAAAGAAACAGTAAGATTTACAATGAATTATTCAATTTCTAAACAAACCTGTCGTCACTGATGTGGATTTTGCTGTTAGAATTGTGCTGGTAGTGTTGGGATATATAAAATACAATAATTTGTGATTCTTTCAATTCTCTTTACAAAGAACTATTAAAGTTTAATAAACCATTTACAGGTTAAGAATCTGGAAGAGCAGTATCGCCAGCAACAGCAACAGTTTGAAGAGGACATGGCTCAGAAATTCAGAGAGTTATTGCAAACAAAAGAAATGGTGGCTGAATTGGAGAAACAACTTGAGGCAACAAAGGTTTGTCAAAATTTTGGGTTAATGTTTTCATAGCAAACAGAAACCAAGACATCAGCTCTAATGTATTTTTTTTAAGAATGAACATTTTATTTTTGCATTAATCAGAATGGCTGTGGCCGATTGTAGCAGGTGCATAATTAAATGTTCATTTAATAGGTGACTGCCCGGGAAAATGCAGATCTTTTGGCAAGTGCAACAGGCATTGGTTCAAATACTACGGATTCTGCCAAGATGCACCAAGAGTTAGATGATCTGAAAAACAAGTTTGACAAGTCGACTCAAGAAGCGAAGAGGCTGAAAGCTGAATTGCACGAAGCTCTGAAAAACGTCACGGATTTGGAAATATCCAATGCGAAAGTAAAGCAAAGCAAGCAGGCAGCTGAGGCAGACTTTAAGAACCAGTTAGGTTTAATGACGAGCAGAGTCCAAGACTTGACGGCCAAATTAGCATTATCAGAGAGGAAGGTACGGAAATTAGAAAAGAGACTTGGACGCAGGTCCAGGAGGAGTTCGCGGGAGATTAATACAAGCACAGACAATGACAAAGAGAGAGTGGTTGAAGGTAAAGAAGTTGATACCACGGAGGATGTGTTGAACACGAGTAACGCCAGCTCTTCTGGAGGAGACGAGGTGGTATCTAGTGTCAAAGTAAGAAGTGTAAGTGTTTCGAAGCCTGCAGATGATGATCAAGGATCAGATTCTGAGAAGAGTACCTTTTCAGATCCCGAGGTTGTCCATAGGCTGAAAAAACTGAAAGGGGAATTAGAAATCTCAAAAGAGAAAGTTCATGAACTGCAAATGAAAGACTCTGAATTTAAGAGTTTGCAATTGACTGCACAGCAGTTAAGAGAGCAGAACAAGATGTACAAAGAGCAGATTTCCTACATGCAAGCGAAGTTACAGAGTGCGACTGTAGGTGAAAAAGACTCCATTGATTTCCCTGGTCGATTAAATGAGGTCGAGCAAAGACTTAATCAGAGTGACTCTCTTCTGAAAGATTGTAGAAAGAAATTATCTGATGTCGTCAATGAACTGGGAACCTTCGGAATCATTCCTACTAAAGATAATTATTCCTCAACAATCGAAAGCCTTCGTGATCGTCTGAGGGAAATTCTGAAGGAAGTTGAGGAAGTGTCCAAAGAGAAAGAGGTGACTGGAAACGAACCGAAAAGAGAGATTCATTTGGATTTGGACTCGACGATAAAAATATTTGCGGAGAAATTGTCTTTGGAGGCCTTGGTCATTGGTGAAATGGCTACTCTGCTGAGGTCTAGTCAGAACGATGTTATAAGTGACCGTGAGAATCACTTGTGTGAAATACAGTTTGCAAATAAACACATTCTTGATCTTGAACAAAAAATTGATCTGATGCAGGCATCGAATAATAATAATGAAGATCCCAGCCTCGAGAAAACCAAAAATTCACTGCAAGCCTACTCGGATCTTTTAGCAGAAAGGATGGTGGTGCATGCGCAAATTTTGGCAACATTGGAAAATAATAAATGTGGAGATGAGAGTGACAAGGACACTGCAACAAGTCAGGTTTTCGCCTCAAAACTTGCCCAGGAAGCCATGTTTAGAAGCAAACTAGACTTGCCAATTTATAGTGCATCTTCCAAGGATTATGAACAAGCATTGGGTCTCGCTTCCAAAGTGTTAGTTCAAGGTGAGTTGGCATTTACCATGAATAAGCTAAGAGAAAGAATGTCTAACACAATGACTGATCAGGAGAGAATAGATCTCCTCGAACAAGAGTTAGAACTTGCAGAGCACAGGTTACACGATAGAGAGACCAATCTTGCAGATTCAGTCCAATCGTTCATTTCTGCCAAAACGGCACAGTTTGCAGAGATATGGCTGCAGGAAAATCAAAGTAACGAAACTGTCGATTCCCCGGAAAAAGAACTGGAAGAAATGCTGAACAAACATGCAAAGGTATTTGAGAAGCAAATTAACCCTAAAGTTAATTCTTCGGATGTTAGGCGCCATGAACATATCGTAAAGTCAGTATCCACAACGAATGAGTATTTGATACAGAAATTGACTACAAGTGTGGAAACTGAGTTACACAAGCACAGTGTATCTGGAAGTAAAAAGACTAAATTCAGACTATCGGCAATGGAAGTCTTGGGGAATTTAGCCGAAGTTGTAGCTAACAAAGCTGTCATCAGTGGACAGATCGCATACTTGAAAGAACAGTTAGAAATTAGGTCTAACAGACAGTCACCATCAGCCGCAGGCACCGCCAAGACTGCAGGTGGGGATGGTAGAGGTAGCCGACCTGGTAGTGCTCATTCTAATACTCAGTCTTCGTCAAGTAGGCCCAGTTCGGTTTCTCCACTGACTGCAGGTGCCACTGCACCTGCTGCACCTTCTAGTCAAGAATCAACTGCCGAGGTTGCCGATCGCCTGTCTCAGGAGGCCAGTGTTCGTCAGCATCTTGTCTCACTCCTGTTGACTTCCATTGACAATGGTTCACTTGAAACGGACGAGGCTGTGAAACACATTACGAACTTAGCCAGGAGACTGGTGCAGCTTGACACAGGCCTAATCAAACAACGCCATTCTGTTCAGGACTACGCAGAAATGGTCACAAGGGAAGCTATGTTCCAGGCACAAATGGCATATGTTGTAAACTGTTTGAGAGTGCGGCATGAATCAGAATTAAAGGAAGTTCACGAGAAGGTCACAGAGATCAAACACAGAGTCAACCATGTTGGTGCAAGTAGTTCTTTCAGTCCATCTGAGCTAGAGGAATACAAGGCTGAAGTGGAAAGACTCGCATGTGAAATGAAAGAAAAAGAGAACGAATGGAAGATAGTGGACGAATCCTGGCAGAAACATATAAACGCATTGGAACAGGACATTCAACATCTCACACAGCAGGTACTTCCCAACACACCAACTGTGTTATTTATTTTGATCTTAAATATCCATTAATGTATAGATCCATTAAATTAAAGAGCCAATTTGAGTGTCAGTGAGTTTTGCAACACAGAAAAGTATACAATATTTACACATTTCAGATTCGTGAGCGTGATGCAGCTCTTGCTTCAGAAGGTGAAGTTTGGCAACAGCAGATCTCTGGTCTACAGGAGGAACTAGAGGTCCGTGACGCAGACTATAAGAAACGCATGGCTGCACTAGAGCAACAGTACCGAGATCAGATAGACAATATGGAGAAAGAACTGGAAACGGCTCATGAAGAATTGAGAGATCTCCACAAACAGCAAGCCAACAATACCAAGTGAGTGACTTTATTGTGTTAAATATTTTCTGATGATACATAAATTTGTATGAACATGTGCAAATAAGTGACCGTTTCCCGGAATCAAAGTTACACATTGTATAAAATCGTTACTGTAAAACAGGTTGCAGAAACAGATCACAGAACTTGAAGAAGAATTGAAGAATACGCGGGAAGATTTGGAAAGCCTGGCTCAAGAGCGTGAAGAGACTGTGGATCAATATGAAGAAAGGATTGTAGAACTGGAAGATGAGGTCAGCAAACTCAGTAAAGATCATGAGGAAGAACTGCAACAGGTAATTAACAGTGAAAAGAATTAAATCGTTATTTTTTCATTTTCGAGGTTACTCTCAAAACTTTGAATCTGTATCACCGTCTGAATGAAATTGTCTATCCAAAGTGATTATGCAGTGTTGTGTGTAACAATGCTCCAAATATTTGGTGAATTCTGGGAAACTATCCATTGTTACTGTGAGTTGTGATGCATATATGCTCATATTTTAGGCACAGTCAGATATGAAGATGGCTATGAAGGCTGTGAGAGAACAAGGTACGACACAAATGGAAGAAGAACTGAAAGTACTGAGGGGGAAATTACAGCAGGAAAGAGCCAGACACATAGTAAGGAAATATCAGTTTGTTCTGTGATGCGCAGGGCATATATAATAGAATTTACATAATACTTACCTTGAGGTGATTCAGAACGTCATTACATATGTATGTTTACTTGTTTTAGGAGGAAATTGAGAAATTACGGGTTGAACTAAGTACTGATGGCAATGTTGCTGCACAAGCGTTACTTAACAGCAAGGTTGAACAGCTCCGAATGCAGATGGAAAATATGCAGGTACTGAAAGCAGTTTAATAATGTTAATAGAGTAGATGCGGCGGTGGGAATTGTAGGTTATTACCATTTCACGAATTGTTTGATGAAAGTTTTAAATTCCTTACATATTTTGTTTTACCCCATATTCTACAAATACCTTCAGATATACATGTATATCGTTTTTATTTCTTTTATCTTATTGAAGAACAAGTTGAAGGTAATTCCAGTCTTAATTTGTCTTTATTACGAAGTTAAGCATGCCTTTTTAGTTCATTTTCAGATTTGTTGCCATTTTAAGTGTTTTGTTTTCTGTTTTATCCAAATTTGATTCGGTTTGCACCAAATATTGTTGACATGTTAATCGTGCAATAAATAAGAAAGTAATTCATGTGTGAAATTGGATCGCATGACAAATTGTTACACGTGCTAAGAATTTAGCCCTGTGATTCTTTTTAAATGTACATTGCACAGTCAACTTAATGTCAGGTGACTTAGCTTTACTGGATTTCAAAGTACGACTGTCTTTCGTGTGTCATGTAAAGAACAATGTAAAATAATTGTTTCATGGAATTTTATTGAAGTGTAAATATGTCATAACTCCCATTATTGGCCCCTTTCAAATTTTATCGGGCTTCAGGGATATTTGGTAAATATGTTTTTATCTGTCTATCTGTTATTCTGTGGAGTTCTGTCAAGAGACAAGAGAAAATAATGCTTATTAATATAATCTTGACTTTGATTCGTAAAAAGGGTAGTATGGGTATCATTACGGTTTGGCATCTTTGTAGTTGTGGTTAGGGAAAAAATGCAGGTCGCAACAAAAGCTGCATAACAAATCAGTTGAGCATTGCCAACGTCTGTCTTTGATTTTAGGCTGACTATGAACAAGAACTGGCAATACAAAAATCTGCACACAAGAGAGAGTTAGCACGAAGTAAGGACGATCTCTTAAACTTACTAGCCGTTGCAGAAGCAAAGACGATACACATCGATGAGAATACCATCAGGAAGAAGTACACGAAGGAAATCGAAAGAATAACAGTAAGATCAGATTAAAGATTTAAGCAAAACGTGAAAAATAAGATTCATTGTTTTTGGTAAAAGTACCCTCTTGTAACAGTACGCATCAATTAATGTAGCCTTTTGAATTTGTTTGCCATAGGAGTTTATTCATAAGGTAGGTGTTAAGTAGAGCATTAAAATGAAAGGAAACGGAGGTCTCTTGTCTATTTGCTTAGTAGAAGTACGTGTAGTATAAAAATTCTGCAACTACTATGGATCACTCGGTTTAAATCTTCGGTATTATGCACCTGAAGACCAAAATTGTTAATATACACGTTCACGGGAAAATTGATTTTACCTGTGCTTAGTTTCAGATGGTTTCCTTTTACTTAGACTTTTCTACTATATAAAGAATATATTCCATGCACCTGTACATTTCGTTTTGAGGCGTTGATAGGTCGAAATACGACCAGATATTAAGGTTAATTCATAAAATTGTATTTACCGAAGTGTCATCAATATGGCACACAATCATTTGAGAAGTTACATTTGACGTCGACACGTTATGTAATTTTTTTAAAAAGACAATGTTCGAAATCAAATAATATTGACAATTTCATGTCGCAATTTGTTGATTCTAGGAAATCTATGATCGTGGTTTCACAAACATGGAGAAGTCACACCAGAAAGTTCTGATGGAAATGAGACGAACGCACAAACGTGAACTAGATCAGCTGCGAGTCGAAAAGGATCAGTTACTGGCAGAGGAAACCAAAGCTACACAGGCTGGTGAGTTAAAAAGCACACAACATTGAAAGGATAAAATCTTTCGAAATGCGGTTCACAGTAGATTTAGTTGATAAGGTACATGTAATACCATGGGTTGAACGTTGGTATGAATACTAAATGGAACTTTCACAGTTAATATGTTACCCGGTATTTCATCAGGGGTAACATCGTTATAAAGTAAGATCATATAACGTTAAAAAGTTTAAATACAGTTGAGCTAATGTTTCAAATGTAGTGGTGAAAATACCCTTTTCGCGTTAATCAGTGTTTTATCATTGGTTATCGTTGATTATATTGCTATGGGTATTGTTAGCACTTCGTTTGTAGCATTATAGCGAAATTTATTAAATGTTTATAAATTATTTTATCTTACCCAACTGTACCTCGTCCCCTTGACCCCGCTTGGGGGTTAAGGGTCAATCAGGTAAGGGCTTAAGGGTCAGGGTGGGAGTTGCCTAGCAACTGCCCAGCTAT